>SSNS01000278.1:37084-101451 GCA_006937985.1 Aphyosemion australe | reverse complement strand
GCTTCAGCTGGAGCCAGAGGAAACGAGACAGCGCTAAACACCAGTCTCTGTTTTCTAGGTCCAAACATCTTTTGTTGTCCGTGACTTCAAATGATGTTTTTCTTTTTGGGACTCTGGTAGTTTGTCCTAAAGTTGAAGTGGTAGCAGCCGGCTGTTTCTCCTTCTCTGATATTATTGAGCAGAGAACCTCTCACACCAGTGGTGTTCTGTTGATCAATACGTGAGTGTGGAATGAGTGGAGGACCCAGGGAAGTGCGGCGGTTCAGTGAGACCGACAACCGGATGGTCCAGTAGTTGGTTTTGGTCTGAACCGTGTTATTGGTGGAGGTTTATAGACAAATGCGAAAGAACCACTTTGTTTGTTTTTTTTTATCTCCACAAAATATTTATAGTTATACTATGTTAGAACATTGTTAAGAAACATGAAAAAAACGTTTTAAGCTAATTTGTTTTCCCCATTTGCCATTGTAGCTTTAAAGCTGATGAAAATGAAATCATGTGCATTCATTAAACTAATGAATGCACATGATTTCCAGACCCTCGGTGGGACCCAACCCCAACGATGGGACACCTGACTTAGATGATTTTTAACAGCAGGTGATTCAAACACTATTTTATAAACCTTTACATTATTGATAATGTCTCATTACTCAGTTATTCCAGTGAGAATAGTGGCCTAGTAGTAGAGTGTCCGCCCCGGGACTGGGAGATCAGGGTTCGAATCCCGGTCGGGCCATACCAAAGACTTTGAAACAATGGGACCCAATGCCTCCTCACTTGACACTCAGCACTAAGGGGTTGGATTGGGGGGTTCCCGAGCGCGGCCACAGCTGCAGCTCACTGCTCCCCACCATGGGGATGGGTCAAATGTGGTGATGTAATTTCACCAGTGCGTGATGATGACTTGGGACTTTAACTTTAATATAATGATGATGTCAAAATGCACCCTAACTGCCTCGCAAGTTGCGAGTCGCAACAAAGGTTAAAGAAAGGACTATCAACAACAGCTAAACCTCCTTAAAAGTGACCAACGTACATGGAACAGATCAGATTTCTGCTCTTACCTGACTTTAACAAGAACAGGAAGTTGGCTTTTGAATTATACCAACAACTCTTTCATTATTCCTGTTTTTTTAAACTTTCAGTCACTAGATTTAGATCAAACATGGCCTACATGTGCTCAAGTGTCGTACTATAATTAGCTCTGGTTGCCTTTTAATTAACACCATAAATCTGGGGTGTTAGATTGTGATAATCAGTGATTGTGATCAAGTGATCATGGATAGGTGCTGATGTCTGCAGTACCTGTCAGAACATCAAACTCATAGATGGGCCCTTCTCCACCGATGAACAGAAACACTGGACCATCAGGGCGCTGCCAGTAAGCTTCATTCACAAAGAACCTCTGGAAAACAACACTAGTTCATTTATAACTATGGTGTTTCTTTCCTTGAATGGTGCTGGACAAAAACAAAGCTGCACGTTGAGATTTGAGATGTTTGTGGACTAAAAATGTCAATAAAATCAGGCAAAATCCACCTTTTGACTTCCTGTTTAGAGTTAACCTGCTACCTGAGGGAAGGTGTTGCTGTCCTGTCGGTTGAAGTGATCCAGCGGCTGATAAATCCAGGATTCCTTCACCTGTGGGAGATGCTGATGATCGCTGGCGATGAGGGTCAGAAGATAATCCTTGTTTTTCTGCAGCTGGAGGTCACGTACACGATCTTTGATTTTCCTCAGAATCCGCCCTTCCAAACAACCAAAACAAACAAGGGTTTCACAGTTCCAGCATCGTTCTTTAGATTATCCCTGACGTCTAAATTAACTACAACCAAATTTGCAGCTGAATCCACATTTTTTCTTTACCTCACACTTAAACTCACCAGAATCAACAACACAGAGAAAGAGAAGAAGAATGAAGCAATAAGTTGGTGAAGGAATCATCTTGGACCACATGGGAGGAGTCTGAACCTGATGGATTCCAGGAGTGGGATGCCGGAGGATCTCGTCCTTTTCTAGCTACTGGCTGGTGCAGCCCCACCCATCTCTGAAACTGGAGCTGAGCATAGTGGTGATCCAAACCTCACACCTCATTTACACTGAGTCAGATCACTGAGTGTGCATGTTAAAAAGAAAGTGTATGAGCAGCGAAACGGAGCATCAACCTGGTCGTGTAATCAGATCTTTCTGCTTGGTAATGGCTTTAGCTGGTAGGGTTACCAGACCAGTCCAGACTTCACCAGTCTGTCCCAGTAAAAGGCCTCTAAACAAGGTTCTTTGGTTTCCTTCATTTCCATTTTATGAAGTTGATAGTTGCTTGCTAAAACTATGTTTTAATGATTATTTCTGATTCTAATGGGTCACTCTGGGTGTTTCATGCAGGCTGAACATGAAAATAGTCTCCTCCACCTATCTCCTGCATTGGCTTCTGATAGAAAATAGACGGTGAAACTCTAGGATTAGAAAAGCCTGACAGATCTACGTCACACTGTCACTTAACATTCATGGACTCACCCATCTTGACTGTTGTTGGTTTAGCGGAAACAGCAGAGAACGTCTGGGCTAGTAGAAGCTAACCGTTAGCATTAGCAACTCCACCACACAGCAGAACTCCTCCAGGCTTGTGTTATTTGTGGAGATAAAACATCAATGTTGCAGAGCAAACAGAGTCAGTGGTAGAGTCGTGTTGCTGTTAGCCAATCAGAGGAGAGATGTCCACATATCAGGAAGTAAGACTCCAGATCCTGTCGTCTGAAGCTCTCCTCTGATGTGGCATCCTGCTAGTTCCTGAAACAAGAGCATCTGTGTCCCCCACCCCCGAGGATGACTTACAAGGCATTCATTCCTATTGGAGACCACTGCAAATGTATTGGTTAAACAAGTGTCCCACACTTTTAAAGGAAATAATGCAGACATGTCACGTATTATTTAAAAAGCAGAGGATAAGAAGGAACCAGCAGCCTGGTGACAGAGGTTCAGATGGACCAAGGTAGGATGAGTAGAGCTGTGATGACTGAGTAAAGCATCAGTTCACCCAGTCATCATTCATCCATCCATCCATCCATCTCCAACACACACACACATTTACACCCCCAATATGGGGATGGGGCTACGTGGTGTCTTGCCCAAGGATTGAACCACCAACCTTTCATTCAGCAGGCCACCACCGTTCCTCACAGCTGCTCCAGATTGTTGTAACAGACGGCAGCATTAGAAACCGAGAGAATCAAGGTGAAAGTGAAGTCAGAGTCTGGGTAAAAGCCACAGGTTACCAGGGCAAGAGTCGTCATCCAATAATTCACCAAGTTTTATTTCCATGGCCATGCTGTTTTCCTAACCATCACGTGTAGTTTTCAATTCCTAAAAATGACCACTGAGAATCCAGATAACAGTGACTTAATCAAAATGAGGATTTTCATTAAAGCTACGTTTCTACAGTTTTTCTCAAACCCCTTTGTAAATAAACCCCTCAACCACCAAAGCCTCATCCTCGCTTCCTTTTATGTAGTGAAACTGATAACTTTCTAGAAGATGACGTGAAGGTCAGATGCTGCACCTTTCTGCATAAGGAACTGAAATAAGCACTTATGAAAGTGACTCTAACATGTTCCTGCAGCACAGACACATGTAACTGTTTTGTATGGTTGAAGATGCAGATCTTTGCTTTAGGACTTTTCTACACAACATTGGTAAAAACCTGAATGTGATGATCTTTAGGACCACAGGACAGTTTCCTGTAAGTTACCCCAAATAGCGCTAATGTTAAAGGTCACATTGAGAAGATGAGCTCATTATCAACAACTGGTTGTTTTTATTAAAATCCACCCAAGTCTTACACCTCAGATTCATAATTCAGCTGAAACAGGATCATGTAGATTGCATAAACCTGAAAAACTAAGTTGACTTGTCAGTATGCTTCAGATAAACCACAATTCATATCTTGTCACATAGATTTCCTGTTGTTCTACCCCTCCTCACTTCACACAGACAGAAGCAGGGAGAGGATCTGCTCGGTCGGGGTTCTGCTGAGACCAGACTAACAGAAACTCTGCTCTCGTCTTCAGGTAGAAAAACCATAAACGGGACAATCATGAAGTTCTTTGCTGTGGTTTTTGGATGCATTTTGGTGCTCGGCCTGCCTCTCAATGCCCTGTCACTGTGGATTCTGCTTCGTCACCATGGTCTCAGATCACCCAACGCCGTGTTCATGATCAACCTGGCCCTCTCAGACCTGCTGCTTGTCATCTTCCTACCAATGAGGGTCTACTTTTACGCCACAGGTACCTGGCCTCTGAGCAACATGGCCTGCCTCATGACCACCATGCTGTTTCGTGACAACATCCGCTCGAGCTCCATCTTCATCACCTTCATTAGCGTGGACCGGCTGCTGGCTGTGGTTTACCCTCTGAGGTCACGACACCTTCGAACCACGTCCAACGCCGTGAAAGGTGCTGCCTTTGTTTGGCTGTGTGTGTTGGTGCTGAACATCCCAGAGAGCATGGACTTTTTAAAGCACCTGCACAGCCAAAACGAGACCATCTGTTTTGAATCTGTTCAGTCTAAGGCTGCGAGGAGATCAGCAGTCACCTACATCCACACCGGGCTGACGTTCATCATGCTCTTAGTCAACATCGGCTGCACTGCCATGGTGTTTTGGACCCTACGAGGCCAACTCAGTGAATCTGCAAAGGTCAACAACAAGGTGAACGTCATGGTGATTTTTGCCATGAACTTGGTGATGTTCATCATATGCTTCCTGCCATTATCACTTGGTCCTCTAACAATGAGAGGCTCTGATCTCACTCCGATAATATGTCTGGCTTCTGTCAACTGCTGCTTGGACCCGTTGTTGTATTACTTTTCCCTCGATGCCTTCTGGAGGAAAAAAGAGGACGTGGATGTGAGACAAGAGCAGGAGACAGATGACAAAGGGCTGTCTTAGGGTTTTATTTAAACTGGGATGTGAGGACGAAGCAGCGTTTTTCTGAACAGCATCGTAACCTCAGACAGATGGGGGTAGAGTGATATCGATGTTCTCATCTTATTCTCAGAAAAAAAGAAGTTGGTTTCCTATAAATTGGGGGGGGGTGTTGCTTCCACTCTGACTCATACCTGTAGTGACTCGTCATCGTTTTTTCCTTAAGCCTTTTCTCTAGCTGACCTTGTGATCAGCTGATTTCCTGTTATTTAAATCCCTGGGAAAGAAAAAATGACAGATTTTTAGTTAATGAATTTAAGGCCATATTTTTGCACAAGTTTGTTCCCATTTTTATGTACTTTACTCAGAAACTGACAGCTTTTATAACATTTACCACTGTGTGTGAATCAAATAAATCTTGTGTGACTCGGGCTGCTCTTCTTTTCTTTGCCTCTGTGGCAGGACCAATCCTTTAGGGCCCGTCCAGATGGAGGAGCGTCTGTGTAATCCCACAGCAGACTGTAGGGATAGACTACCTAATACACATGAATCCTAACAAATGCACTGAACGACTGGCAGAATATCTGTTTCATGACTGTTTTATGCAACCTAACAAGTGCAAAGCATTCACTGGCAGTGATGCACATACTGTACATGAAGCCCATGAAAATAAGACCTGCTGAGCCGATGTGCGACACAGATAACAGAGCTAAAGATGTTGCTGTCAGATAAAGCCCAAGTTGCACGTGATGAGAGGCAGCTTTAGTAATGACAATATTTCAGAGCACAACGTCCTGACAAATAAATAGAAATATTTCTGTCAGGCTTACGTTTTACATCAACTACAGAAAACACTACAGGAGAGAAAAAAGTCTCGTTTTTGTAAACACAAAACTTTACAGCTACATATTGTGATTTTTCTGATCCCAAGGTCAGCCCGAGAGCTCCATCTAAGACTCTACAGTCTCAGTTAGCAGGTAAAGGTCAAAGGTCATGACAGGTCAGGTAGAAACAGGTGTGGCTTGGCAGCAGGAGAAAAGCTCACCTCTCTAAAAACAACATGACAGGATGTCTCATGTCTGCAAAGCTTCATTTGAATGATTCACAAACTTTCTAGAAGAATGTTCTTGGTTCTCTAGACAGACAAGACCAGAGACGTTTACCCATAATGCACAGCACCATGTCTGGTGAGACCACAGCATGGTGCTGGAGGGCTGAGTGGACCATGACCTCCTCTGTAGACCAAAGTCTTCTAGAGTCTGGTGTGGGTCCATCTGTCTGACAGCAGAGGTTTGGACCAAACTGGGTCATAAACCAGAACCATGATCCAAACACAGCAGCAGATCTACAACAGAACCAAGCTCCAAGTTAGTTGTTCTTACACAACTTTTGATTTTGTTTTGTTTGATGGTCGTGGTGGAGTATGTTATGTTGTGTTTCATTGACGTTAGATTTGAGTGATTTTAGAACCTGGTGAAAACCTGATTATTGTGTTCTTATGTAAAAACCAACAAATGAGAGGGCGGAGATCCTCTAACAGTGTCTTTGTTACTAAAACTCAACTTGTACAATGCTTGTTCACAGAGACGCAGCGTACCGACAGGCAGGGCAGGCATTTGCTTGGGGTCCCCAGGCCACAAGGGGATCCCAGAGAGCCAACAGTAGTGAGACAGATAAAAGCTGGCTGTCTCACATTCCCTAACAGGGCCCTCCCCTCTGCTCAGCTAGAAACTAGTCATACATATTCTCATTACTACACCATTACTACAGCTTTACTACACCATTACTACACTATTACTACAGCTTTACTACACCATTACTACAGCTTTACTACACCATTACTACAGCTTTACTACACCATTACTACATAATGACTAAAACAAATCTCAGTCTTTATTATGATTCATGAAAACTAAACTCAGTAAATTTCTGAAGAGTTTTAATTTTAGCTTCAGACCTGCTGCCACCCGCTCTCTGAACCGTTTGATGCATAACAGAAGTATTCCAACAGTTTTTTGTGTTCCATGTCACTTTTAGTGTGAGAAATAAATCCCAGCAGCCTGTCAGCTTAGTCGTTTTTATTTATGTCACAGACGGGTGATGCTGGCAGACAAAATATACAGATCAAAATTAGTTTAGTTCAGCTAAAATGTCAGATATGTGCTCCCTTTGTGTTGACTTTAGTCCAGGTTCAGACCCTGGACTAAGGCTTTAACGTGGTTTTACAAAACATTTTTAGGAGTTCCATTTCTCTATTAAAGATGAACACATGCAAAGTCAAACTGGTGCAAAATGGCTGGTGCATGTAGATGGAGGAGAAAAACAGAAATAGATTTCCATGTGGCTCAGAGATGAATGAAACTTCTACTTCATGTTGGTGATTTTATAACAATCTACAGAAAAAAGAACAAGGAAGCAACTAAAGAGCAAGAAATGAAACAAGCAAGCCACGAGTCATCAGCAGGTAGGAGGTCACGTCGCTCACGACATAAAAGATCAGAGCGTTTACCCAAAATCAGGGATTGAGTTTGCTAAGCAGAGTTTATTCATTCAGAGAGGATCGTTAGTAAAACACAAATTAATCATCAGATCTGCAGAAAATAACAAAGCAGAGTCACCTTGACAACGTGGAGACGGTTACCATCATACAGTACAAATCCCCAAAGAGGAGGAGGAGAGAGGCTGCTTAGAGACTTGCTACATGGAAAATCCTGTGATAGAACCAACAACTTAGTATTGCATCACCACTTCAGGGTAAATACTACCTATGAAACAGAATAATAAACAAAACAATCAGGAAAAATAGCTTACACAGCAAATCACAATTAAAGTGCAACTGAGATGTGATCAGATCCACAACAGGGTGCTACAGTGGCTGGGGAGGCGTGAGGAGATGTGCCTTCAGGTGGGAGCCAGGACACGGAGGCGTTCACGCCTCGCTGCAGATCACCGTCTCCACCACAAACGTGTTCTCAAAGTGGCGGATGTGGTGGCAGTCCTTTACCTCTCGTTTGTTGATGCCTGTGAAGAGAACAGGAGGATTAGCGCCAACCACTGGCTCAGAGCTTTCATTCTTCCTCTCACGGACACAAACTCACGCCTGCGGGTGAGCCGGCGGGTCAGGCGGTACGTGTCCTTCCCGTTGCACAGGCGGTAGATGAAAGGCCCCAGCTGACGCATGTTGTGCACTTTACCAGTCACCACCATCTCTTCATGAATGATGTAGGTCTGAGGCAGGTAAGTTCCTTTCTGCAACAAACAACAAGCTCAATGACACGCTGGTGAAGGGCTGACAGGAGCAGCAGCAGAGGCGTGACACTCAGATTCCTGCAGGTTTTGGTTCCTGTCACTGAAAAGTTTCAGATTAGACAAAAATTACCTGAGTAAATACAAAATACAATCCAATGTCATTTTTAGCCAATGGCACCATCTGAACTGATGCTCAGTTCAAGTTGCATGGGGCTCTATGGGATGGGGACGGGCTTAGCAAAACAAAATTGATGTGCTGCCTACATTATATCACAGTGCATGATAAGACTTTCACTTTTACAGATTTCTAAAAAAAAATCATAAATCTCGAAAGGGGGTACACACTCAGGGTTGCAGCTTTAACTGGTTTGACTCTTGGAAGTCCCCATGACCCTGCATGGATAAGTGGGAATAGACAATGGATGGATGGACTCTTGGAAGCAACAGCTCCAGTCACACTTCATCGCTAACAGCTGCTGAGTCTCATCCCTGTGGAGGATTTCTGTCCCGCTTCTCTTTACAGAATCTTCTGAATTCAGACACATCAGAGGGTTTTCGAGCAGTAACGGCCCGTTTAAGGTCAAAGGTCAGATGTTCTCCTGCTAGAGAGCAGAATCCATGGTTCATGTTAGTTTGACTCCAGATGGAACGGGACGCACACCCAGGGGGGTCGCTCTGGTGCACCCGTTTCAGCACAGAGAAAGCAGCTTCAGACGGCAGGATCTGGAGACTTACTTCCTGATATGTGGACATCTCTCCTCTGATTGGCTAACAGCAACACGACTCTACCACTGACTCTGTTTGCTCTGCAACATTGATGTTTTATCTCCACAAATAACACAAGCCTGGAGGAGTTCTGCTGTGTGGTGGAGTTGTTAATGCTAACAATTAGCTTCTACTAGCCCAGACGGTCTCTGCCGTTTCCTGGACGCTAAACCAACAACAGCCTTCCCCGTCGTGAGTCAAGATGGGTGATTCCATGAATGTTGAGTGACAGTGTGACGTAGCTCTGTCAGGATTTTCTAATCCTAGAGTTTCACCGTCTATTTTCTATCAGAAGCTAATGCAGGAGATAGGTGGAGGAGACTATTTTCATGTTCAGCCTGCATGAAAAACTCAGAGTGACCCGTTAGATTTAGAAATAATAATTAAAAAGTGGTTTACCAGTGAAGGACCACTTTAAGCTTTATTTGACAAACCTGTTTTCCCCAAAGAGAGACCTGGCTTAGACTGACACTAAACCCAAACCTGAAGGTTTTGGGTTGGTTCTTCTACCATGGCTGTGGCCCAGTAGGGATGCTGTAATCTCCTCCCCAATCGGACCTCCAGGAATTCCTGCTTCCTGGATAAGATTCCTGTAATCCGAGTCACTTTAGAGGGATTCTGAAATAAACCTTCCTCATGAAAACAATTGTTATGCCTTCAGCTATTTTACCTTCACATTAATAAGTAGCTCCCAAAGGTTACGTGGAGGCATCACGATGGTGGTGTTGAGCTCAATAACGTAGCATTTGTCCAGAGCGATGTCATGGTAGGCGGTCAGCCCCTGGAACAGGAGACGAAAGTAAAGAAAAAGAAGATTATCGAGTCCATCTCCCCAGAAAATGTGTTGTTGTAAGCCACTGTTTTTGTCTGGCCGGCCATTGAAGATGAAGAGTTGAAATATCAAAGAAATCCTACAGATTCTGATGAAACTTTACAACGTTTTAGTTCATGCCTGGAACCTTCAGTTTCTCTGACTAAAGTGTGTGTGTGTTCTCTCACCCTGTGGAAGTCGTGGATGATGTCAGCAGGGTCGCTGCCTCCAAAGTGAGGCACAGGAACCGTGATCTTCTCATAGTTATCAGACAGGTAGATGCCGACGTTTTCCTCCAGTTCCTGGCGCCCATGGAGAGGGGCGTACACTGAGTCTTCATAAAGAACTCTGCAGTGAAACAGGTTCTCCTCTGGGATCTCACACACACACACGCACACACGTCTAACACACCATTTGAGCTACAGACAGCAGGAGAAAGCCGAGATCTTACATGAGGTATGAAGTAGTAGCGGTAGACGTAGATGGAGGCCAGAACCAGACCAGCCATGAAGACCACCAGGCCAAACGTCAGGCAGCAGAGCCCATTCAGGGGGGACTTCTTGGGCCGCAGGGGCAGGACCAGCTCATCCTCATCCTGGAGAATACACAAACCACACATATTAAAAACCACTTCTACAACAGAGAGAAAATGATCTCACACCAGGAATAGAAACTTGTGTTTATAAAAGGCAGCAGGAGTTCTTCCATCTACGGAGCCCTGAGAGACGGAGGGATGTTGGCCAGTCTGCTGACAACAAACCTGACCGAGACGGCGGTGAGGAACCCGCCAACACGCCTCCAGTCTCACAGCCCATCTGCTGGTGCCAGTGTGCCACGCGCCCCAGCACGTGTGTGGGCCGAGTGGCACTACACACCGATGATAGCTGCTCAGCGTGGGCCTCCGTTTACAACTGTAATGACTAACAGAGAAGCAGCCCAGCTCCTAGAGATGGAGGCAGGTAAAGTTAGAGAGAGAGAGGAAACAAAAGGCTGCTATTTTTAGCCGGAGACATGACAGTCGTGCTGCTGCAAAAGTCAGAAACATGTGAGACTCCTTAGATGCAGGAATGTATGAAAATGCCAGAAATCAGAGGCTTTGCTTCAGTGGCAGGATCTTCCACGGAGCAGAGGTTTGTGTTTTAGCTGTTCTTTATGGAAGCATTTGGAGACAGCCGGTGGATAAGAACACAACACTTTGCTTCAAGTTCTTTGTGTTCTTTCATCCCACTGAGGAGGATAGAGGCTCTTTCAAACCAGCTGACAGTGTCACACACCATAAGGACGGTCTGTTCTCGGCCCAAACGCAGCTACATCCTTCAGGAACACTCACTTCCAGGCTCTTAGCAGCAGATTCCATCGTCTCCAGAGCTCGGCTGCAGCAGCAAAGTTCAGGACTCTGCATGGAGCTGGAGGAATAATCCTGCATGAGCAGCAAAATCCAGCAACCCACCTGCCATTTTGTCAGCCAGAGCAAAAGCGGCACAGCTATCTGTGTTGCAGGCTTTGTTAAAGCAGAATGATGTGTAATGGCCATGCATGCATCACCCTAAACAGCTTCAGTAATCCCCCAGATTAGCAGAACAGCGATGGTGCGTTTGGCATTTTCTCATCATTTGCGCTAAACCACAAATAAACCGAAAGATTTTGTTCCCACAAAGGCAAATGGCGATATTCAAATAAATAAATAAACAAACAAACAATCTGGGAGCGCAGGTGCTGCTTTTGCACACGTTACATAACCACCGCTAACCTCTCATGGACAATAACCTGTACATGATCTGATTATCATCTTTGACCGGACGGACAGCCTCACCGCGGGATGAGGAATCAGGATCTCCGTCTTGTCTCCGTCCGTCTCCTTCTCCACTTTCTGTCCCACCACGGGCTGGAAGCTAATCTTCACCATGGTTCGGTTCGGTTCGGTTCGGTGTCCTCCTCACCTCCGCTCCGTTCGGATCAACGATACCTGAGAACCGGTCCTGCCAGTAAAGGAGCCGCTCTGTGAGGACAGCTTGTCTCAGCTGCTGTCCTTTTATCAGCTGCTCGTCTGTGTTTGTCTCCGTCCACCGGAAATGCGCGAGCTGGTTCCAGGAGCTTAAAGGGACAGTCCGCTCATGGTGGCAGTCAGACTCAACGTAAACCCGCTAGCTGCAGCTCATCACAGCTCTGAGAGCAAGCTTAGCTTTAAGAGTCAGCAGCATCCATGACGTCACGTCACTGCCTTGTTTACCTGATCCTTCATCATCAGCAGCAATCTCCAAAAGGTGTTTCTATGGAAACACCACAGAAATTCTTTAGCATTCGTTGAAGGTCCAAAGTATAAACTTTCTGCTATTTTCATGGATCTCTGAGACCTCTGAACTTAGCTAAGCATAACCAACAAGCACCTTCCTGCAGGAACCTTTGAGACCATCTCTGAGGAACCACTAGTGTCCACAGGGACCACTGAGCATCCTAGGTGACATATGTGACCTCTAAGCACTTGAGGCTGTGGCTCAGGGTTCTGATGCTTCTCCATCATTTCCTAACTACTGTGGAATGGAAAACATCTTCTGAAGGGAATCCACAATGAAGCTTTGACACATGATGCCATACTAGGCCACCAAGCACTCTTCTAGATGGCCACTGCTCATCAGGTAGGGAATGCAGAAGTAGGAGACCAAGGCGATGGATGGGCCATCCCCTGGATGATTATGCAGACAGATGCTCTGTCCCTCCCTCCCCCATTCCTCACATTGGCCTGTGGACTACTTGGATCATCTTGCTGGTGGTTGAATTGTTACATCTGAGACGACGGACATTGTGACTGAACGATAACATTCATGGTCTCACTGACAAACGCATGCACGCTCACGCATTTCACAGACACACACACACTCTCTGATCTCAACGTGCTCTCCCCTCCTTCCAACTCCTGTGCAGGAGGGCCGTGCTGATCCGACCTCACTCTTGTTGCATGGGAGACCCCCCCCCCCATGTTCCCTTATGTTGTGGCTGACATAGGTGCTTCTATGAGGTGTTTTTGTGTACCTCTGCTCTGCCCCCTGTTCGGGGGAAAGTTTGAGATGCCTTTTTTCCCTCCCACTCCCCTTGTCACCCTTTTTATCTGCAGATGGGAGCGCCATGAAGTGGTTGCTTTCTCAGCCTGCCTGAATCCTGTCTGTCCACGTGTGTTGATTGTATCTGTTGGACGGGCTGTGCTGCTGTAATTTCGTTGTACCAGGACACTGGTCCAATAACAAAGTCTATTCTATTCTAATCTATTCTATGTTTGGCTGACAACTGTTTGGTGACAGCAGCCAGCTGCTGAACATTTAGGGGGTTTGAGCCACGCTCGGGCCATGCTCATTGGTCCTTCAATCTCCAAAGCAACTGGAAACATTGCTGACAGAAATCAGAGCAGAGAAACTGTTTTGAAGTTCAGAATTTGAGCTCAGGCCAGGTTGTGGTCACCAGTGGTCTCTATTTAGCAGGAAGTGTTTTCTTTATTTCATGCACTTAAAGAGACACTGCAGTATTTTAACAATAAGATTCCAAAATAGTTATGATTAAAGAACATTCGATAAGGATAATGCAGGTCCTGCATCAGGTCTGTTCTTGGACGTTTCAGACATTAAGCTTGGCCTGATCTGTTGGTCACATGTATCCCAGTGAAATCAACATTAAAGTCAAATGCAACATGTATGCATTCACAAAGAAAATGGCACCTGCTTTGTTTTATCTCAAAGGTTTGATTTTAATAGTTGGGCCCAGGCCTTTGACACATCTGAAAGCACCCACACGCTTTACGCTGAACCTGGAGTCACAGTCAGCGTTCAGCCACAGCCAAGAGTTCTACACGCTTTTTAATGCTTGGAGGGTAAGAAAGAAACAATTCCAGTACAACATTTTAGTATAGCATCATGCAGAGTCAGTCAGTGGAGCAACATGCCTGTTTAATGTGGGTGGAGGGCCGCTGAGCTCTATAGAGTAGTGTTATCAGCACTCAGGTGGTTTTATTAAACAAACACGTCACTCTGCACTGAGAACAGAAGTCACAGCAAATGAACTGAATCTGGAGTTGGATCATTTTTTAGCCTTATGAAGGAGATGTAACACCTAAAGCTACCCACAATGCTTTACACTTGCCATTGTACTGGAATCACAAAACCTCTGAAGAAGGCTCACACGCATTAGAAGGTCAACGATGAAGATATTATTTCCCATTTTCTCAGCATCGTATTCAGGTCCCACTTAAAGCACACAAACTGTGGACCAGCATGGCACTCTGCAGTTACTAACCAGGGCGGTGAGAATGAGAGGGTTAAAAACAACTAAAGAATGGGAAACTCCTCACCATCATCAGGTGACATGGGTCACCCAACACCTCACAAAGTGCAAACACACCGGTGTTAATGTTTCAGTTAATGCTCCCACGTTCTCTTCAGACACCACCTGCACATTTTCAACAGATACTCAAATTGTACATGCATTTAAAAAAAGAGGAAATGAACAGATCAGGAGCTATTACAATGACATTCCTCTGCAGTACAAATTGTTAATATCCTATAGGTTAGCTAATGTGAGCCGGCGCTTTTAGTTATGTACAAACAAACCCACCAGCAATTGTTTCAGCAAATAAAAATGCAAAAACACTTTTCTCATGAATTAGAAAGTAACCTGATTACAATAAACCAAAAACATGTTGTTTAAGGTAATATATATAATATATATTCATATGTCAAGGTTAAACAAAAATCTACAAAGCAAAAAAAAGGCATATGTACATGTTCACCCTGTCCCAGAAAGTTAAAACTAAAGTGAATCCCCATCACCTGGGCTTTAACAGATTCATACCTCACACCCGTCGCTCCTTCGTAGGTAAACGGCTCTCAGAGTGGGTCCTCTGGTAAACTAACTACTGTAGATTTGATAGGTGAAGGCAAAAAAAGCAGACTCTAGCAGCTGCTGTGATGCAGATGAACTTTGAAGTCTGTGACTCTGAACGTGTGTACCAGACGCCATCACGGCGCCCACACTAGTTTCAGCGGTCAAGCTGTCACACCTCACGTGTAACAACCGGACAGGTGTTCATTCTAATCGTACCATTTACATCACAGTGTCCTGGGTGACTTTATTGTGTTTGTATTTGTTTAAATATGTGCACGTTTGATGCGTGCTGCATCTGAGCATCAACTGTTTCGTTTCAATGCATGGGAATTTTCTTTCACAACTGTTGGTGTTATTTTAACATAATATAACTGTTAATGTGCCAATGTGCAAGAAAGCAACAGAAACTACAATTTTCTGATTTGTTCTGAAGTGAAAACTAAAGAAACAAAAGTTCTGAGGGGCAGAGGGGCTGGCAACGTCCTGGTGAGTTGATGTGGGTATGCTTGCATTAATTTGTTCCTCATTTTTGTTCAAAACCAGAGCTGCAGCTACTGATGGGTCCATTAAGTTGGACATTGTCTGGATAAGCTCCAGACCTGGTCCTGGTGGCTCCTCCTCTGTCTCAGGCGTCCTGGGGTGCAGGCCTCTTGAGGTCCCTGATCTGTTTGATTAGGTAAGTCTTTTCATCATTGAATTGTTCGTCTTCTGTTCTGTCGTTCTGGAACTTGCTGAGAAACTCGATGAGTTTGGTCTGGTTCTTTAACAGGATGTCCAGGATGGGCTGCGTCTTGTTGGGGTTGGCCACAAACACCTGGTAGTAGACAAAAAAAGGGACATGCACTGAATCTGAATGTTGATGATGAACGCAAGAGCATATCTGACTTTTTTTAGTCACTGTTTTTTACATAAGCCTTTCAAACAAAACGTTTGGCTGACTTTATAGTTATCCATCTGATCATAAGGGAGGTTTGCAACTGAATTTGTCTTTCAGTTACCTAAATACACCAACGGTGTGCCTCAAGGTCCTATTTTAGGACCCACTCTCATCACAATTCATATTATGTGGAACAGACCTTTATGCTTTATGCTTGTCCAATCCCATCTGGCCTTTCTCAAAGTGGTGCTAAGTACTAGTGAAACTAAAGATATTGAAAATCTCAGCTGTTATGGTTACTGTTAAATTCACACAAAGCACAGAGAATAAATTAAGGGTCTCCAGAAATGTCTCAGTACTAAAATCAGTAACTCTTATACTGGGAAAGTCTTCAAAAAAACAAAAACAACTGAGCTGGGTTCTTTTGTCCAGACACAAATAATGTCACACCAGGGTTTTCCTCTGGTCTTGACAGTATTATAGGTCCTAGAATGTAGTTAACCAACAATCTAAAACAGCTCTGAGCCTCTAAAAAGCATCAGAAATGTTCTTTAGGCTTTCATCTGTCCCAGGAGCCCTGATACAGGCCATTCAAAACCCCCTAAACCAGCCTTGCTGTGAAAAGAGCTGTTAGCCCCTCCCACTCGGCCAGGACATGAATATGCTAATGAGCTGCTTGCTGATTGGTTGATTTCCCCAGAAGGCCTCAGACACTGGAGACATGCAGGTTTGAGGAGGAAGGACTCCCCCTAGTGACGTGTTAAGGAAGGCTTTCTCAGAACAGAAGTTTTTCTCTCACCTTTTTCAACTTTCTAATTTACATGAAAAGTAGGTCAAACACAGATTTTACTTTTTGGCATGCTACTGTTGACCACCCAAGCTGTCTTTATTCAACAACAAGAAGGAACGTGTTGGTTTACATTCTAGGTCCTCTTTAAGGGGGTAGCGATATACCTGTGACTTCACCGGGGTGGGGGTGGGGGGGCTGACACAGTGGGGGGGTTGGCCACAAGCTTATAAGGAGTAAGGACCATGCTATGGTTTGTTGTAGTTTCATTTTTGGACTTTTTTTTGTTTAGTGGCATAACCGCATCTAACATAAGTTTTGGCTGCCATGAGCCTATGACTGTTTTTTCCCACTAAAAGGTTAAAGCAGTGGGAAAAACATTCAGGCAGCCCGCCTATGTCAAACCCTGCACTTGTGTTAGACCTCTACCGTGGAGCACTCCGACTCATGACAGGACGTGAGCCCTTCATTCACCACTGCACTCTACTCTCACGTTAAATTTCACAGTGGTATAATTTAATATACAAATCCATCCATGGCCCTCTGGCAACTGACTTATCTTCTAATACATCGGCTTACTGCAGAAACCACAACTTAAGCTCACAGTTCTCCATCTGCTTCAACGTACCCTCAGTATGTACTGACGGCATTTTCATAATCTGCCTCTTCTTCTTGAAGTAAATCACAGAAGGATTTATGATTTATGATAAATAGCCAATGCAGCTTTAGCCACCTGTACCTGTTTGTGAAATTCTGATCAGCTTTATTTAATGCTTTGGTTGTTTTTTCCCATAATGGACTGTATTGATCGTAACTACATTCTGTAAACTCAGGGTTCTCACTTGAGAGGAGAGCTGGACATTTGTGTGAACATGAGCCATCACAATCTCAGTTTTTACAAACACTCTAGGTGACACATTTATCAAGTTCATCATGAACACCCTCCGACAGCGCCAACAAACAAAATTAATTAATTATTAAGCTACATTTCAAAACTTTCTATGCTTTACAGCATCTTCATCCCAGAGGACCAGTTCTTATGGAAGTTCATGAAGGATTCACTGGTGGCATAACAGAAATGTGCTTTAAACAGAATCAGAATCCACCCTGCTGTTTACAGTAATAGATTCATCTCTTTACACGCTAAACAACAAAAAGGAACACGTCTTACCTTGAAAACATGGAACGCCTCAAACTGGATATTGCGGCTTTTGTCCCGCAGCAGATTCATCATCAGTTTGAGATTCTCTGGCTTGCTGATGTATTTCGTCATTATGGTGAAATTGTGTCTATCAAGAAGCAGCTCCCCCAGTAACTAAATAATTTCAAAGTGATAGAGAAAAGAATTCAGACTGTTATTAATCAAATAATCAGTTTCATTCAAAATCGTAATGGTTTTTTGCTTTGTGTTTTCTTCCATAGCATTCATTAACATTTTGAAAGTAGGGTGACTAAAAGACTCCTTTCCCCTGGATGTGTCCACTTTTACGCTATGTCCGGATCATCCAGGAGGATTCAAAGATTGATGAACATATCTAGATTTTCATCGTTTTTCAGGGGACCAATATTTAAATTGACTGATGTGATTGGTTTGTTTGGACAAACTGTGGGAGTTACGTTATCATGTAATGTGCTCGGGTAGCTTGATCTGCTCGGAGTTGTAGTTCTTTGTAGAGAAAACGAATGACTTATAGGTCTGGGCGAAAAATTGATTTAATTAATTCATTTGAGTTATTTGTTGCGGGCAATTTAAAAAATAAGTAATTCGATTTTTTATGTAATGGCGCCTTTTTGGCTCCCCGGAGCTTCCGTAGCGTTAGTTTTACATAGCAGTATGGCAAGCGACAACGTCATAGCACACACGAAACAGCAAGCGACAACATGGCTACCAGCGAGTGTGGGAAGTTTGTTCATAATGCAGCTTTTGTGCTGCCACGCTCTTTAGTAATATTGGTGCCACGCCGGACTTGTGAATGCAGATTACGCCTTGGCGTGACAGAGGGAGGTGTCATGATCACGTGGGGAGTCACTGCCGAGCTCCGGCCGGCAACTCTATTGAAAATGAAAGTAAACAATCAGCTGAGATGATAAACTGGATCGATGCAGAGCTCCAGGAGCTTCTCTCCGTTAGAGCTGAGCTCAGATCACAAGAGGCTGCACAGGGATGGTGGAGGACAGACATCTTTAGGAGCATTCAAGAAACTTAACGAGCACGGCTTCGATCGCAATAAAAAGCAATTAATGTCCAAGATAAAGTCCGCTGCAGCACAGAGACCGCCCCCATACCCCCTTTATGCTGCCATCACGTAATCTTTTATTAAATGGACAAGATTCCACCACATTACCACTACTGTCTGACCACTTATAAACAACCAAACGCTCCATGATGCCGCATCGGCGTTGCAGAAAATATGCAGCATTGTAAAGAGGCTTAAGAAAGGAATAAAATCATCTGTTGTTGGTCTGGTATGGGTTTGCTGCGACAGACGTGGAGCAAGAGACCCCACACTGCAACATTTGCCTAAAGCCCACCACAGTCAAAGGCTGCAGCACCACAAACCTATTCCAACACCTGAAAGAGAGGTAACCCGGCAGAATATGAAAAATGCCAGTCTCTCAGAGATGAACAAAACCGCAGTTGCTTTACATAATAATTGGGGGGTTCGTAAATCGAATTTAAAAAAATAAAATCGGAGATTTTATTTTTAGGCCATATCGCCCAGCCCTAATGACTTATGAAGAAATACATTATTACCTTTTAAAATGATATTTGGTCCAATAGATAATCCAGAGTGCAACATAAAAAAATAAGGTTTTTTGATATACTTGAACTGATTTCCTTACATGAGAAAAATACGTTTTGGGGATTCTTATGAAATGGGGCAGTAGGGTTCACACCAGCTGTGGGAAACATTAGCTGTTAGGAACTGATCATCAGACTCCTCTCCTTTTAGGGACAGGGAGAAATTAAAACTTGTAACAACACTGTGCTGCTGTGTCAGCCTGCAGGCGTTCTGTCTACACTTTATTATATTATTATATGGGCCAAAGTGACGTTAAATTATGTTAACTTCAACTTTAAGACAATTGAGAGGAAGCTTTGGTTTACTTTCAGTTACATTAGATGGTTTAGTTGTTTTCCATATCTGCTCCGTCTTCAGACAGAACGGACATCAGGAGATAAAAGTCAATTTAATTTAAAAACAACATCAATATAATTTAACAACCTGTTAAAATGCACTAGAATGCAGCAAAGTACATGTTCCTCACTAATTATTTTTGGGGGAGAACCTTCTTACCTTCAACGACTGCCGTTTAGTCACATAGTTTTCAGAGTGGAGTAACTTCTCGTATTCACTAAAGAACTGGAGCAGGAGGAAAGACAGGAACAAAATATAAATTATTACAGACAAGAAGCAGTTTCTCAGAACAGCATCTCTGTTTGATATCAAATGAGACTTTCCCACTCACAAGCTGACAGTTTCTTTATGTTCTCAGTCTCCATTTGAGTCCCAAATGGTGAGTTTGGCTTTGTTAGAAGAACGCGCCTGCCAACAGGCTGAGCAGCCAGACTGAGCGGAGCGTTTGTAGCTTTAGTGAAAGCACAGAGAGTTCCAGCCCTAAAAGGCCCTCCACACAGCAGTTCAAACAGAGTTGTTTCATTGCTTTACTCACTTTATGAAACATTTATTATTTGAATAAAAACACCATCTCAGTAGCTTTAGATCATAAAGGTCTGTATCACTGTGTAATACATGTTTTTTAGTCACTCTGAGCTGAATATGAAGGCTGAACGTGAAAATGCTCTCCTACCCACAACATGTGTTAGCCGTGTAAAGGACAGCAAAGCAATTACGTGAGAAAAAAATTACCATTAATGGCTCCGCCCACATTGGCTTGGGACCGCCTACATGGAGGAGAGAGCAGAGCGCATCTTGGCTAGTAGAAGCTAACCGTTAGCATTAGAAACTCCACAACATGGTGGAGATTAAACATCAACATTCCGTTTTTTTTACCCAAGAAAGAAGAAGGAACGAAGGCAGTGGAAGTCGAGCTGCTGTTATCCAATCAGAGGAGAGACACTTGCATGTCATGAATATTAATGAGTAAGACTCGTAATCCTGCCATTATCCACCTGTAACTTTGCAAAAATGTTGCCATTAAAAAAATATATTGAAAACTGCAAATTGTGGATTACCTGTTTGAATATTTGTGACATTTTTTCAATGATTCATAAGAGATCTTCACTGATTGGTTGCCCGCTGAAGCATTAAGGATGCTATTTAGCGAGTTCAAACGTGGGTTAGGCTAATTTTCATCATCTATTTTCTTATACTTCTGATGTTTCATGATGACTGCTAATTATGTGATCATTTCTGTTGGTTTAGTAAGTTTTTCTGAGCAGAATGACTGTCCAGTGTCATGGTAGAAAAGGTTTTGCATTTTGCAAAAAATGTCATTGCCATCTTTTTAATTATTCCAACAGATCATTACAGGCAAGATGGTAATGAATCTGATTCTGATGATACAGATGATGAGTGCTTTTGATGAACCTCTGTACTGTTCCTACAACTGTAGGAATCTACTCTACCTCTGGTTTCAGTGTCTCTTTTGGGTAAGTATTTACAGTCGAGATCTTTACAGCTGAACTGTAATCTGATTACACATTCATTGCCAATACACGCGTGACCACTTTTAAAGTTATTGTATCTACACTGCTCACAAAAATTAAAGGAGCACTTTAAAGAAACACATTAGATACATCAGATCTCAATATGAAGTTAGATATCTATACAAATAACGACAGGGCAATGGCTTAGGAACAAAAGGATGCCAAGTCTTTTAATGGAAATAAAAGTTTTCAGCCTACAGAGGGCTCAATTGTGTAGACACCCTAAAATCAGAGTGAAATGAAGATGTGGCAGGCTAGTCCATTATTTCAAAAACTTAATTTCTGCAACTCAAAATGCTTTTCAGTATCTTGTGTGGCCCCCACGAGCTTGTGTGCATGCTTGACAACGTCGGGGCATGCTCCTAATGAGACAACGGATGGTGTCTTGTGGCATTTCCTCCCAGATCTGTGTGAGGGCATCCCTGAGCTCTTGTACAGTCTGAGGAGCAACCTGGCGCCGCCTAATGGACCGAAACATAATGTCCCACAGATGTTCTATTGGGTTAAAGTCAGGGGATCGTGAAGGCCATTCAATTGTTTCAATTCCTTCATCCTCATGGTACTGCCTGCATACTCTTGCCACATGAGGCCGGGCATTGTCGTGCATTAGGAGAAAACCAGGACCTACTGCATCAGCGTAGGGTCTGACAAAGGGTTCAAGGATTTCATCTCGATACCTTATGGCAGTCAGAGCACCATTTCCTAGGCAGTAGAGGTCTGTGCGTCCCTCCATGGATATGCCTCCCCAGACCATCACTGACCCACCACCAAACCTGTCATGTTGAACGACGTTGCAGGCAGCATAACGTTCTCCTTGTCTTCTCCAGACTCTTTCACGTCTATCACAGGTGCTCAGGGTGAACCTGCTCTCGTCTGTAAAAAGTACAGGGCGCCAGTGGCGGACTTGCCAATTCTGGTGTTCTTGAGCAAATGCCAGTCGAGCTCTACGGTGCTGGGCAGTGAGCACAGGGCCCACTACAGGACGTCGGGCCCTCAGGCCATCTTCATGAAGTCTGTTCCTGATTGTTTGGGTAGAGACATTCACACCAGTGGCCCTCTGGAGGTCATTCTGTAGGGCACGAGCAGTGCTCAGCCTGTTCCGCCTTGCACAAAGGAGCAGGTATCGGTCCTGCTGATGGGTTGTGGACCTTCTACGGCCCTGTCCAGCTCTCCGAGAATAACCGCCAGTCTCCTGAAATCTCCTCCATGTTCTGGAGATTGTGCTGGGAGACACATTAAACCTTCTTGCTGCAGCACGTGTGGATGTGCCATCCTGGAGAAGTTGGACAACCTGTGCAACTTCTGTAGGGTTAAGGAATCGCCTCATACTGCCAGTAGAGATAATTACTCAAGCCAAAACTAGCACGAGTGGAAAACCAGCCAAAAAAGATCAAGAGGGAGAAACTTGAAATGACCTCCACATGTTAAACCAGTCCTGTTTTGAGGGTTTTGTAATTGTTGCCACTTTAGTGCACCTGTCGTTAAGTCCATGAACACCAATACAGCTGAAAGTGATTAACAATGCCCTCAGCTGCTTAATCAACCAGAAAATTATCAGACAGGTTTAATTGATTTCATGCCAGGCCCAATAAAAAAAGGGTTCCTTTAATTTTTGTGAGCAGTGTATAAAATNAGCGTTTTGGTCACATAACCACACAACATCGCCAACTGCAACGTTCCTTTGTGCAGTGTGCCATTTGCTTCGGATAAATAAGTTAGGACCAGCAAGCTGGCTCCATTCTCTCCAGAACTTGTCCACTTCAGCCTGGATGGCTCTGAGTCTTTTGAAGGGGTAACAGGTAAAGTCAAACATCCCCGAATCCCCTCGATGAGATGCTCGTCCAAGCAGAAGGGTGTTTGGCGTGATGTAGTGAATGCAGTCTTCACGGCTCTGAGTCCTGGCATCAATTGGCCGCTCATTTGCCAAGTTGGCTGCCGTGTAGAGGGCTGTTTGAAACTCACTGTAACTTAGTGAGGATTCTTTCCCGAGATTCTGCAGCGCTCTTTTCAGTACACGCACAGCAGCTTCAGCAGCGCCATTTCTGTGCGGAGAGTCTGCTGGATGAAGCTTCCACACCCATTCAGTTCCATTCCTGGCAGAAAGGTCTTCCAAGCCTGTTTTGTCTTGATCGTCGAGAAACCTGTACATCTCCTTCAAAACTGGCTTGGCTCCAATGAAGTTGGTGCCGGGATCTGACCAGATCTTCCGTGGATGTCCTCTGATGGCGGTAAATCTCTGGTAAGCTGTTAGGAACCCTTCTGCAGACAGGTCGTTTGCGATATCAGCGTAGATGGCTCTGCTGGCCATGCAGCAAAACATAATCCCCCAAACTTTCTTTGTCACTCTTTTCTTAATGTCGTCTTTCACTTGGTAAGGGCCAAATAGATCTACAGACGTAAACTTAAAGGGAGGAGCAGGTTCTGTCCTTTCAGGTGGCAAGCAATCCATGACTTGTTGACACTTCCTCGCCTTAACTTTCTTGCAGGTCAAACAGTTGTCAACGATTCTCTTGGCAATCCTTCTCCCTTTTATAACCCAAGCTTTGGACCTCATCCTCAGTAAGGTTCCCGCCACTCCTTCGTGGTTTTGATTATGGGCATCATGAGCTAATAAGGTGGAAACCCAGGCATCGTAAGGCAGGACAGGAACGCTGACTTGGTCTTTCTCATAGGTCTGCATTCGACCACCGCAAACCCATAACCCTGTGTCTTGATCCTTGTAGACCACCAACCTATCTCGTGTGGTGGTGGGAATAACTAGGTCCATTTGTGCCGCGAGGAAGATGTCCCTAAGGGCATCTTCTCTTTCTTCAGTTGTTATTACACCTGTCAGTGGAACTGCCTCCCACTGTGGTTTATCCATTGCTTCATGATGTCTTCCGAACCATTTTGCTGCTCTCCAGAGCCATGCCACTACTTTGATCAGGCGAGATATGCAGCTGAAATGCTTGACATCTACCAGATTTTGGATAGTTGATCCTGCAGGTGGTCTCCTGCACTTAGTTGGGAATTTGCTTTGATCAGCATCGAGCTTCCTTGCCTTGGCCCTTGTCAATGCAGCAACAAATGCCTTTTTCTGCAATTTATTGATGTTTTCTTTGGCAGTGGTAGCGAGTTCATTTGCTGACTTAACAGGCCACTCCTCTTCTGGCAGGCTCAGGAATTTTGGCCCATTTTGCCACTCTGAGTCCTCGCTGAGATCTTTTGCTCCACTACCTCTTGTGATAATATCAGCAATATTTAAAGGACCCGGAATCCAACGCCAGTCCTTAACATTTGTGCTGCTTTGAATCTCTCCAATCCTGTTAGCAAAAAATGTCTGGTAACCATAACTGTCTCTCTGGATTGCTCCCAGGATGGTTTGGCTGTCAAGGAAGTGACGCCATTTCTTAACATCAATAAGGCCTTGGTCTTCGAAGTACTTTTTCAGGCGGGATGCGAAAACGGCCCCACACAATTCCGACTTTACTGCGTCACCTTTGTGCTCTATCGGAGTCAATTTTGCCTTAGATTCCACCAATCTGATCACAGGTCCCTGCTCCGTTTCCCACCTCAGGTACATCACTGCCCCGTAGGCATGCTCGCTCCCATCACAATATGTAATGGCTGAGGGTTCGCCGGTGAAGCCTGTGGGAGTCAGTGACCTGTGGAACTTGATTTTCGCCAGCTCGGCATATTCCTCGAAGAGCGTAATCGCCTCATCTCGAAGGTTGTTGGAAAGTGCTGTATCCCATGTTTCCTCTACTGAATATCCTAATCCTTTTGTCTCTTGGAATGCCTTCCGCACAAGAATAGCTCCCATCTGCTTGACTGGTGTTCCTAAACCAACTGGATCATACAATACTGACACCTGGCTGAGTAGTTCTCTTCTTGTCAGAGGATTTGGTGTTGAGGCTTTTATTTGACCTTGTTGGAGATGTTGTCCAAGTCGTATATTCCTCTTCTTCTTTGAAAAGTTGATCACGGTCATGATTTGAAGCTTGTCCTCTTCTACTTTATACCTCAGACCCAGTGCTTTGTTGTCGCCTTCTTGGATCTGGTTTGGCAAGCTCTCTTTGCTCGAGGTGTTAGGGCAGAGATAAAAGTGATGTGAGGGCACGTTACTTGCTTTGCAATTCGGATCCTTGCACAAATAGGTAGGTTTGCAGAATGAATCATCATTATGCACCTCCAAGCATTTATTGCATGCCCCAAGCTTTCTGACTGCAGCCCTCTTCTCTTCGGTCCTGAGACCTCGGAACTGTTTGCAGAAATAGAGTTTTCTTTTATGCTTCTGATCTCCACAGACAACACATGCCGCTGGTTCTTGTTTAGTGGATCTGGTTCTAGTGTGTCTAAACTCAGACTTGATTTCTTTTCTACCTGATTCATCATCCCAGAGTTGATCGAGTTGTTCGTAAAGACTTTCTTGATCTTTGAGGAACGCTAACAGACTATCAAAGCGGTTTTCTGGGTTTACAGCATTCTCCTTTTTGGCTACATGCATCAACCATTCCTTTTTAAGTACTGTAGGAAGTTTGCTCTCAATCGACTTGGTTATCAATGGGTTTTTTATTGCTCCCACATCACCGAGGTCACTTAGATCATGAAGAGCTTTTTCCACTGCTTGGATCAGTTCGATGATTTTCCTTGGATGATGGTTTTTAACATGTGGGATTCTTTGAAGTTCTTCCACTATTTCAATGGCTATGGCAGTTCGGTTGCCAAATCGGTTTTCCAGAACTCGGAAGATTTCTTCCGCACTGTAGTAAGTGTCTAGATGAAGACTTCTTGTTACCTTTTCCTCNTCAAGTTCATCAAGTTGTGCATCTGGGAAATACTTTTGTAACCGCTTTGCTGTTACATGGTTCTGGACATCTGCGATGGCCTCCAGTCCATAGCAGATCAATTGGTGAGATCTCAAAGTTCCTTTTGGGGTCTTCACTCTGATCTTTAAAAGATACCTTTTGGTTTCGACCTGGACTTTCATCCCCCCAACTCCATGAACGATGAGCTTAATCTCTTCACTTCTGAGTTTCAGTTTATTTGCCGCTTTATGGGTAATATAGTTCGTGTCAGAAGCCAAGTCAATCAATGCACCAATCCGCTGTCCATCATTGGCAGTGACCTTCAGTAGCATCATAATGACTGGTGATTCTTGTAGTCCATGCTCTCCCAATAATCCTCCACACTTAATAGTGTTTAGGGTCTTGGTGGCTGTGTTTGAGAATACATTTTTGCATTGTTTTGCCAGTTCTGGGGGTAGTTTGCTGAAGAATTCCTCTTGTTCCTCAGTGTAACTATTTCTATCCTTGATTTTGTCGAGATGTGGTTTGCCCTTCCTTGGGCTCACTTCACTCTCTTTGCTCGAGGTGTTAGGGCAGAGATAAAAGTGATGTGAGGGCACGTTACTTGCTTTGCAATTCGGATCCTTGCACAAATAGGTAGGTTTGCAGAATGAATCATCATTATGCACCTCCAAGCATTTATTGCATGCCCCAAGCTTTCTGACTGCAGCCCTCTTCTCTTCGGTCCTGAGACCTCAGAACTGTTTGCAGAAATAGAGTTTTCTTTTATGCTTCTGATCTCCACAGACAACACATGCCGCTGGTTCTTGTTTAGTGGATCTGGTTCTAGTGTGTCTAAATTCAGACTTGATTTCTTTTCTACCTGATTCATCATCCCAGAGTTGATCGAGTTGTTCGTAAAGACTTTCTTGATCTTTGAGGAACGCTAACAGACTATCAAAGCGGTTTTCTGGGTTTACAGCATTCTCCTTTTTGGCTACATGCATCAACCATTCCTTTTTAAGTACTGTAGGAAGTTTGCTCTCAATCGACTTGGTTATCAATGGGTTTTTTATTGCTCCCACATCACCGAGGTCACTTAGATCATGAAGAGCTTTTTCCACTGCTTGGATCAGTTCGATGATTTTGCTTGGATGATGGTTTTTAACATGTGTGATTCTTTGAAGTTCTTCCACTATTTCAATGGCTATGGCAGTTCGGTTGCCAAATCGGTTTTCCAGAACTCGGAAGATTTCTTCCGCACTGTAGTAAGTGTCTAGATGAAGACTTCTTGTTACCTTTTCCTCAAGGCTATCCAATAACTGGAACTTCTTCACCTCTTTGGAACCAGAGGGTTCCCCTTGCTTCTGAAGTGCTTCCCACTCCTTTTTCCACCTGTAGAAGTCTCGCCTATTCCCTCCATATTTAGGCAGAGACATTGGCTTCAACTTGACAACAGGTGTCATTACATTCATGGGTGAGGTAGCTCCTTGTTCCTCTGAGTCCTTTCTGCTTTTTATCTCAATGAATTCGGCACGCCTGGAAATTAATCTTGGGATTGCTAGGTCGAGTGCTTTAAACCGACCTTGAAATTCCTCCTGGTCGTGTGGCGGAATCCATCGCTTCCACTGGTTGTATGCTTCTTTTCCAGACCCTGCGACTTCTTTCAGGTGTGACAGAGCGAAGGTGTACGCCTCAAGAGTTCTATCCGGACGCA
This sequence comes from Aphyosemion australe, assembly GCA_006937985.1. Taxonomy (NCBI): domain Eukaryota; kingdom Metazoa; phylum Chordata; class Actinopteri; order Cyprinodontiformes; family Nothobranchiidae; genus Aphyosemion; species Aphyosemion australe. The sequence goes on along the minus strand of SSNS01000278.1, from coordinate 74,020 downwards.
TAGCTGCAGCACGTTCACACTCTGCTTCCACCACTTGGAGAGTTGTGGTTAACTCAGTATATCCATAACCGTCCCACAAAGCACCCTGAAGAAGGGCTTTACTCTCTATGAGCTTTGACTCACATTCCTTCGCAGTTCTCATTATATCGGCCTCTTGCTGTTCTGTTAACTCCGCATTTCCTTCAACGTCCAGCTCCGCCTCCACCTCTGCAAGGAGTCCCATTTCCACTTCATCATTTGCGGTCATGACTCTTTCAGCCTCCAGGATTAGTTTACTGAAGCAACTTTTGAGTTCCTCTTCAGACAAATCTTTGTGAGTTCTGTTGATTTTGTTGACCAGACGTGTGAATGATCTTTTTGCAGTGGTTCTGTCAGCTTTTAATTGTTCAATGGACTTTTCCTCCTCGGCCATCTTGATCCTCTATTTTCTTAACTCCTCCGTTCAGTAGGTTTTCCGGTCTCAACTATTAAGTTGTCGTTTGCCAATTTTCATGTTTATTATTATTTTTATTTTCTCTATTTTTATTATTTTAATGTCCATCTAAATCAGAACTCTGTATAAACCATAATTTGACCGCACAGCGCCAGTGGCGGACTTGCCAATTCTGGTGTTCTTGAGCAAATGCCAGTCGAGCTCTACGGTGCTGGGCAGTGAGCACAGGGCCCACTACAGGACGTCGGGCCCTCAGGCCATCTTCATGAAGTCTGTTCCTGATTGTTTGGGTAGAGACATTCACACCAGTGGCCCTCTGGAGGTCATTCTGTAGGGCACGAGCAGTGCTCAGCCGGTTCCGCCTTGCACAAAGGAGCAGGTATCGGTCCTGCTGATGGGTTGTGGACCTTCTACGGCCCTGTCCAGCTCTCCGAGAATAACCGCCAGTCTCCTGAAATCTCCTCCATGTTCTGGAGATTGTGCTGGGAGACACATTAAACCTTCTTGCTGCAGCACGTGTGGATGTGCCATCCTGGAGAAGTTGGACAACCTGTGCAACTTCTGTAGGGTTAAGGAATCGCCTCATACTGCCAGTAGAGATAATTACTCAAGCCAAAACTAGCACGAGTGGAAAACCAGCCAAAAAAGATCAAGAGGGAGAAACTTGAAATGACCTCTACATGTTAAACCAGTCCTGTTTTGAGGGTTTTGTAATTGTTGCCACTTTAGTGCACCTGTCGTTAAGTCCATGAACACCAATACAGCTGAAAGTGATTAACAATGCCCTCAGCTGCTTAATCAACCAGAAAATTATCAGACAGGTTTAATTGATTTCATGCCAGGCCCAATAAAAAAAGGGTTCCTTTAATTTTTGTGAGCAGTGTATAAAATTCTAATCTAACATGTTTAAATTAGTGTAATGTCAGAAGTCACCAAAATATACAAATCTGCAGCATGCCAGGACATTGTTTTCACAGACTCTGTGTTTATAGTAGCCTAGTGAACTAGACCAAATTCTTGCTTTGCAGAGTTTGGTCTAGGCATGCTTCATTGGAAACCTCGCAGGCTGATCCGCTGCTGTGGCTGTCCAATCACAGCTCGCTATAGTTTTGGTTGGGCCAATTACAGCGCTCTATATTTTGGGCCAATCACAGAACGGGAGTAGCCGATGACGTCAGCGCTGTGGCCGTGAACCCAAGCACATGGCGGCAACGCAGGAACCACGTTCGTTTGAAACGGCTTTGTCATCAACATTGGATTATTTAGACTCCAACGTGCGTAAGTCTGTCGGATATACTTAGTGGCTTCTTATTTTTATCAAACAAAGTAGTGCAATGTCCCAGTACACCTGATATTCGCGTGTTTTTCATACAAAAACGACAGAAATCATTGATGTAAGACGCCATTAATGCCTCCCGCTTTTCCGTCACTGTGATTACATCACGTTGTTCGTTACTCTGATTGGTCTTAGCGCTATCCAATTGCGTGCTGACATTTTGAAAGACAACCGTAGATCCCGCCTCACGAATGAGGGCCGTCAATGGTTCGTGGCCAGACTATATATTCACATATATAGGATGGCTTGCCAGGCTATGTTTATAGTGAATACTACACATTTTTGTTTACTGAACCTTTAATAGGACTTCCACACTAGCATCGGCTCTACCCCGCCTAGATAGGGTAGTGAGTGTCCACATCAGCTTAGCCTGGATTTTTCCCATGTGCAACCGGTCATTTTTACAGCCCTCTTCCTGGGGCAGTCGGCTTCGGGCTGAACTGGTCCAACACACCCACCGCCGACTGATTGGCCAAGCTCAAATTCACACCTACCATTAAGGGGAGCCTCCGATTGTTGGATAGAATCACCCAGCGGGGGCTTCCCGCATGCGAGATTCTCACACGCATGCACGCACGCACACACACACACAGAGCGCTGCCAGGACACACAGCAAAGCAGGATGCAATATCAGGCCGTTTCTCAATATCTGTACTTGTCTGTACTTGTGTACTCCCGTCCTTGTGAAACGTCATCAACGATGGTCCAAGTACTGTTCCAATCCTAAGTACATATAATTGCAAGTTCGCTCAAAGTTCCCGGATATGTTCTTGCTCCGCCCATTGTATCGAGGATGCACTGATGGGTCCTTCTGCGGACTTGGGACAGCAAAGTTTCCCATAATGCATTGCGCCGCTAACCGTTATACTCCGAACGGCAGAGAACGCTCATAACTGTTGTGTTTTATATCAGAAATACAAATGAATCAATATAAAGTTGTCTGTTATTGTAAATAATTGCGTATAACCTGTAAAATTTGCTGTGTATTTGTTTTTTTCTTCTTTCAGACGCTTCACGATCCCTCAAAATGCTAATGAGCTAACCCACTATCAAAATAAAAGCATCATTGCTTTGTTTTGCTGAAAAAAACTTTTTTTCTTCATTTAACAGCAGGAAATGCTGATATTTTATCAGTTTTGATGAAAAGTGGACCAAATATAATACAAATAATACGTTTTCATTGTTTTTTTGTCATTTAAGGAACAGAGTAGACTTTTATTTTTATGTCAGGTCGTTTTTTTTAACCGTAGCAACAAGCAGCGCTTGTTACCGTGAGGCAAAGAAGTACGCTTGTTCCAAATGCCGTCCTCGTCCTCCCGTACTCGGCAGAACGGACTTTCTGGTGTCCTAGGCAAGAACACACTTGTCAAGTACACAAGAACGTACTAGCGTCCTTGAGTATTGAGAAACGGCCTCAGAGTCAGTCTCCAAAAGCAACACAGCTCAGGGCGCCTTTGTTTAATTTAAGGGAGACACAGCGGACTTCTCTGTGCTCTTTTTCCCCGCCCACGTGCTCAGAGATGCGTGCATGACATCACTGATAACTTCGCGCCAATTTTAGAGACCGCCCAAATGCTCAGTCACATCCGCATTCCTAAGGATGTGTGTAATCAACCCGGCCAGGCTGGGGCAGGCTGCATGGAGTGGAGTAGAGCCGATGCTAGTGTGGAAGAGCTACAAGATTGCAGCAGTACAATTTAGTAGTTTAGGGGTGCCCAATCCTGGTCCTGGAAGGCCGGTGACCTGCATTTTTAGTTGTTTCCCTGTTCCAACACATCTGATTTTAATCAGCAGGTAATTAACAGGATTCTGCAGAGCCCGATGAGCTGCTGAACAGGTGATTCAACCACTGAATCAAGTGTGTTGGAGCAGAGAAACAACTAACGGCTAATTTATACTTGTCCGTCTGCGTCAGTACGGAGACACGCAGCGCCATTTTGCGTCGACGCAAAGGCTCTCGGACGGACTCGCGGAGGGTGACGGAGACATGCCCCCAAAAATAGCTGTCCGTCGAGAGCAACGGAGAGCGCAAGCTTGTGATTGGTCAGGACGCCGCTTCTCTGAAATACGTCACCAGCAGCACTGCCACTGCCGACTCAAAAAATAAAGAGCGCTGAAGATATTTAGCGGCAGACACGGAGCAGATTGAAGAATGCCTCGCTGAAAAAGTTCGAAAATATGAAAGTTTATTCACTCGTGACTGAAGGAGCACAAACATACACAGCGAGCGATTTATTCGTGGACGGAAATGACGAGAAACGTGGGTTTAGAGGTGCCAACCGCATGAAGAGGTGGAGGAGAATGAGGGACAAATTCGTCCGTGTTAAAAACTCTCTAAAATACATTAAAACAAGGTAAACACAGTAATAAATACACTATCGTAGACCGGATATGTGGCTGTAATGGTGGCAGGATACCCCAGAAATGTGCTACGCCCTCTGCTGTCCAGGCGGGGGGTTGCTTTGCAACATCCCCCAGCCAACAGAGAAGTAGAAACATAAAACGCCTCCGTCAACGCGTATGCGTCTCTAGCCCGCGGAGCTCACGGAGAGATATAACTCAGCCTTAAGACATGCTGGATACCGGCCCTGTAGGGCCAGGTTTTGGCACCCCTGGCCAGCCATTAGCTCGTCCATTCAGTCATATTCTCCATTTCTCCAGAGTGAGGCTGATCAAAAAACTATCTTCAGCAGGTAAGATGCTGACTACGGCTGGGTGGTAATACAGTGTTCAGAAGTAGCAACAGCATTGCTTATAACACTTTCCCTAAAAATCCCAGGAATTGAATCCCCACCCTTTTAAGTGACGTTTTCATTTCAGGAATGTACTTCCTGTTAACTCTTCTTCTGCTACCGTTCGTGCAGCTGTAATATTTTCACACCTACTGTTGAGGAAGGGCCTTGCAGAAATGGCAGTGCATGAACCTGAATGCTCTTTTAGTAGCCTTATAAAATCACTTAAGTGTCTTTATGGGCAAAACTCTTGTAAATGAAGTCTTCCCAACTACATGGTAATGGATAGCGTCAGAAAAGGTCAACTGTGGCGTCTGTGATTGTAGTGATGGAGACAGTGGACCACAGCTGACTGGACTCTGCAGAGAGCTTCTCACTCTTCTGCTCCCCTCTCTGTTCTACAGATAAATGCTCAGGTCACACCTTTGCCTGCAGTTTTGCAGTCTGCAGCTCTCTGTGCAGACCTGAAAATCCAATCAGCTGGTATCCAGAAAAACCGACTGTCAGAAGGAACAAGTTGACTTTTGAAAGATAGTGAATGTTATTAAGCTTTGCTTGAGCAGTTATCAAACCCCATGATAGATTAGAAACCATCAAAGGGGTCTAAATTACATGCAGTAATAAGACCACTAGTCTTTCTAGGAAGGACAACATTAAAAACTGAAATCCACCCAAACCTGTTCCACAGGAACCCACTTCCCAAGATGTAAGCTACCTGTGCTGAAAGTTAAAGGTGTTTCCCTGGGTGGACTTACTCTGTCATAATGTTGCTCCAGAAACTCTGCACTCAGGATCTTGTGTCTTGTGAGGAGGTCCTGGAATCAGAAAATGATTATGGGTTATGAAGTAAAAATATATAAATATGAATTAAAAGAAGAGCTTAATTTGCCTGCTTTGTTAACATGACATATATAAAATGTATTTAAAATCAATAAAAAATCAAGGCAAGGCAAGGCAGTTTTATTTATATAGGGCATTTCCTACCCGAAGGCAACTCAAAGCGCTTTACAAACAAATAAGACATTACAAAACAGAACATACAAACAATAGACAATGGACAACTAAAGCTAGAAACTCTTAACATAATACTAACAGAGCTTCATCTAGACTAGCAGAGCTTCGCTTGGACAATGAGGACCAAGAAATTATTATTATAGAACTAAACAGAACTTCAGTGAGACTAAATGTAGCTGAGATCAGTGGTGGTACTGATAGGGTATCAAGGTCAACCAGAAGTCACTAAGTGCACAAATGATTGTTTAAACTAAGAGTGTAGGGTGACCTGAACTGAGGCAGTATAACTAGTAAAACCAGCTAACATTTAAGACTGACTAAATGAGTAGTGACTAAAACTAGAATCATATGACATATAACAGGCAGTGAGCTAGATTAAGAATTAATACAGTAAAATCAAAATAAAATAAAAACGCTGCCAGATAACTAGAAAGAAAAAGATGGGGAGGGATGAGCAACATATATAGACAGACATGGGTCTCCGAGAGGTGGGTGGGAGGGGCCTGGGAACCTCCTCGCTCCAGGGAGAGAGAGCGCAGCCTCAGTGTGCATTCTCGATTCCTGACGTTCAGAGGTGGGAGGGAGATAGAGGGTACGCAGAGCACATTGACTCCTTCAGTACGGTGTCTTTGGCAGGCCAGGCCACAGTTCCAAAGGCGGGGGGGGTAGGGCGGGGTTCACAGCATCTGTCTGTATTCCTTCTGTGGGGGTGGATCTTTGCAGCTCAAGGCTGCAAGGGCGCCAGATTCAGATAAGAAAAGTTGTTTAGGAACAGGCAGAGATAATCTTCTCTCAGCCTTGCAGTTTTTAGCTGGACTTCAGTCCCTCAGTGAATCCAATAATTGGGTTTAAATTAGCCATACAGTGCAGAACCTTCTCCAAGATCACATCCATTTTGTGCGCTAACGCCGGGATCGCAGCTAGAACCTCTAGCTTGCGAATCACCTCGAGCAACGTCTGAGTGGTCTCTGCCTAGCTGAGACTTTCCTTGAGTTCAGGTGCCATTCTAATCGCCCCCGACTTTCCAAATTTCAGAAATACCAGAAATCCTCCAACTCGAATAAGAAGAGATCCAGAAATCATAATTCCAAATATCCATGTGTCTTCTACGTCCTCCACGGACAGCTGGGAGAGGCATATAATATTCCACTCCTTCCAGGAATCCAAAATATACCCCACCGGGTGCATTCTGTCCAGACAGGATGGAGCCCCCTGCTCCATTCTCATTGTTGAAAAAATCTTGTCAATCCTGTTGAATGTCCAGCTTACCAAATCCATGATTAAATATAAAATTGAGTTTTCAGGAGGAATGCAGAAAAATGCCCTGATAGACAGACAGGACAAGAGCCTTGGGAAAAGATAAGGGAGAGAAGAGAAAAAGCGTCTGTGCTCTCCGAGTGCCGGAAGAAGTAAACATTTTTTTTATCCAGAGGAAAAAATCATGCTAATAAAAACTTAAATAAATAAAAAATTAAAAAAAAATTTGTAATTGGAGTAAAAACACTTAATAACAACAGACGTACTGCCATATAGGCCTTTTCCAATGGCACTGCTCAGCATGACCCAGGTTGGTGCGGTTCGGTCTTGCCACCTTTTCCAAAAGCACAGTTCGGTTTTTTCCCCCTACTTTCCAGTCCCTGGTTCCTTGACGTTCCAAGGACTGACCTGGGCTGGCATCGCGACTGTCGGCTGCTGATTGGCTAGGGGGTGGAATCACCGGAGATTTCTGGCTGCTGCCTGCAGCCATTTCCTGGTACAGAGTCTGACATAAAGCCATAAAACTGAGCAGAATGTCCAACATCACCACCATTTGTGTTTCTGTGTAGAATACAGGTCACCTCACACCGTTTACTGATCACCCTGTGCTATTTTTGTCTCGAGTAAAAATCATGCCCCCCCACACACACACACACTATAAGGGGCAGACCCACTTTCTTTCATGAAGCTGGCAGGGAAAACCAACTACTCTGAGGTGAGCTGAGTTAACCCACGCTGTACCGAGCTGTTTTTGGCTGAGTGGTGCTGCTGGAAAACGGCTTTAGAGTCATGAGAAATAAACGCTTAGAGCACCAGTGCTGCAGTCATGTTATTTTTACTCCAGCAGACCAAGCACTTTACAGTGTTGCCTCCATCAAACCTCCAACTACACGAACCACGACTCCACCACACTACGTTCTTTAGATCTCATTTCATCTACAGTTCTGGAATTTTCCAGGACAGGACCATGAAAACATAGGGAGTCACAAGCCTCTTTTATAAAACAATGCCGCCAATTTGCCGCAACGCCGATGCGGCATCAGGGAGCCTAAGGTCGTTTATAAGAGCTCAGACCGTGGCGGTAATGTTGCGCAATCATGTCCGTTTTATAAAAGAATACGCGATGGCGGCAAAAAGGAGGTATGGGGGCGGTCTCTGCACTGTCGCGGACTTCCGTGTATTTTGGGCCGTGCTCCTTAAGTTTTTATTTTAACAACCAGCTACAGGTGTGTGTCCTCCACCATCCCTGTGAGCTGTCAGATGATCTGAGCTGCAGAACTAACGGAGAAAAGCTCCCGGAGCACCGCATCGGTCCAGTTAATCATCTCAGCTGATTCTGTTTACAAACGTGAAACTTAAGCGCGTGTTTCCTTTCATTTTTAATATAGTTCCTGGCCGGAGCTCAGCATTAATTTATCACATGGTCATGACACCTCCCTCTGTTGCGCCAACGCTTAATGTGCGTTTATAAGACCGGCGAAATCGCAATATTACCGCAATATTACCGCAATATTACTACCAAGCGTGGCGGCACGAATGCCGCAAAATTCCCGCAACGTGATGCCGCCATGATGCGGTAATATTGCGCTGATTTGCTGGCACGGTGTGTCTTATAAAAAGGGCTTCAGAGACTCCACACATCCCGCGTGGCTCCAACAGCTGACTTACTTTAAAAGTGGCGAACGCATCTGAGGCGATGTCAAACGTGGACATCTCCACGTATCTGAAGAAGTCATAGAACTGCTCCGACGACAGCGTGATCTTAGCCAGCGGTTCGTGTCTGATGCACTCCCTCAGCATGATTCCACAGTTCAGGGCAATGTCTGAAGACTCGTACCTGCAACCATCAGTGAGATTCACAGCATGAACACAAACAACTGGTGCTGCAGCACACCTGTGTGGCGGTGAGGCTGATGGATATGAAGTGAAAAGGGCTTTGAATGCGGTTCTTGTTCTCCTGGTGCACGGGAGCAGACAACAGCCAAAGACTGAAGTCATAATCTAGATTTAAAAAGTTGTTTTATAATTCCAGACTTTTAAGGACTCTGAATTTCAAATGTGTGTCGAGACATTTACAGAAACCGTTTCATTCTTAGCAGAAACTGTAAAAACAAAAAAACCTTCTTTGATGTTCTTCATATATTCATGGTCTTAATGACAGATTTCAAGTCAACATTGATAAAAACTATTTTATAGCTTCAGAGCACATGTTTCACCACGCACACGTCAGTTATAAACGATCCAGGTTTCCGTAGCGCTGGTTCAAACAGAAAACTTTAAGTAGAGCTGAACGTGGATACCAAACAAAGCTCCAATTACTTTCAAATATCTCACCTAGAGAATATTATAGTAAGCAGGACTAGTGTTCTCACCCTTTAAGCAACATGAAGAGGATATTCTGCTGGGTACAAAGGTACTCTACGGTGGGCGTTCTGGTGCCAATTTGACGTCTCAGGATGTTGTTGAAGATCTGTGCTACATCTTTTTTACCCTGTTGGTAACACAGAGACACAACAATGAACAAGTGAGTCTGGTACCTCACTCCCAACTCAGCACACAAGAGTGGAAACCAGGACAGCTGTCGGGTGTTTTATTTAGTTTGTGATTATTTTATTACATTCAAAAAAGATCATTTATTTGCAGCATATGGTCTCCAACTTTGATGATCAGGTAAAAATACATAACTCTGAGAAATACCCAGAAGGTGAAACGAAAAACAAAAGCTACAACAGACATAACAGATGTTGTACCTCTATACAGTATTCTGAGTAACTATGTTTACATGGGCACAAGTAATCAGAATGAACGCCCTATCAGATCAAACATTCTTCATGTAAACATATCAATCAGAATATTCTGATCCAATACGGCCCGATCGGAATGAAATTTCATCCCGATTGAGAGAGGTGGTTTTGTCCGATCATCATTCTGATTGACGTCCATGTACACACCTATTCAGATTGTTGGAGTAAAATAATGCCCACTGCACATGTGTGCAACTTAAGCGAGACGTCTTTCTGCTTTTGCAAACGTCTCCATGGCCAAAAGGCTAGAAATGTTGAGTTATACACTCAAGTACATCTAAAGAGGCACGGACAAAGCTAGAGAATAAGAAAATAAAATGCGAGGGAAAAGACGTGCAGACAAGATGGCGTTTGTTTACAATTTTGTTTCCGGGAAAGACAACTCTGCACATGCTCAACCTTTTTAATCTGATTGAATGCTTGGTGCACGTATACTCACAGCATGATCGGATCATTTCAGTTAGTGTCCATGTAAACAAAGATTTGGGATCAACCAAGATCTGAATCAGATAGGGGAAATCTGGCACATGTAAACGTAGCTAGCCTCTGAGGTTTTAAATGTGGATTTTTCATCAGCCTAAACAATATCATCACAGTTGTAACAAATAAAGGCCTGTAATATCTGACTTTGCATGGAATGAGTCCATCTCATATATTAGTTTCACCTTCTAGGTTGAATTACTGACATTCAGTTGCAATTATATGAATTTCTGCACAAATTGGTCATAAAATGTGATCTGATCTTCATTTAAGTCACAACAATAGACTATCTCAGTCTGCCTAAACTAATACCACACAAATAATTATATGTTTCCATGTTTTAATTGAACACACCGTGTAAACATTCACAGTGCAGGTGGCAAAAGTATGTGAACCCTTGGATTAAATAACTAGTTGAACCTCCTTTGGCAGCAATAACGGTAAACTGGAGTGATGCAGAGCTCCTGGAGCTTCCCTCCGTTAGAGCTGGAGCTCAGGTCATCTGACAGTTCACGGGGACTGTGGAGGACAGACACCTTTAGTAGCGGCTTGTGAAAAAAACTTAAGGAGTGCGACTGCGATCACATTAAAAAGCAAGTTATGTCCAAGTTAAATGGATGTCCGTGACAGCGAAGAGACCACCCCCATACCCCCTTTATACCGCCATTGTGTATTCTTTTGTAAAAAGGACACGATTGCACCATATTACCGCCACGGTCTGACCACTTATAAATGACCTAAGGCTCCCTGATGCCATCTCAGAGTTGCAGCAAATTGGCGACATTGTTTTTTAAAAGAGGCATTAGATGACGATCAGATCACATTTTATGACCAGAAATCCATGGTTATGTGCAGAAATCCATATAAATCCATATAATTCCATATAATTCCAAAGGGTTCACAAACTTTTTTTTTATTGTAATCTTAGATCACTAAAAAAATCTGAATCTGCCATTAAATATAGCATTACACATTTAGGTGAAAACAATATCATAAAACATCTTTTTTTTATGAAAAAGGTAAAAATTAATTTTGGAAGACCAATTTCTAGTCTGGAGCAGGTGTCACCTCAAAGTCAATGAGCTGCAGGTCCGCTATCAGGGTGCTGAGTAATCCACTGTTGTAGAGCTCCTGGGCCAGCTGGGCTACAGCTTCTGTCTGAGGCTCCTTCTCATTAGTCCCGTACAGGATCTCCTTCATAGCCACCAGGCTCTTTGACACCTCCTCTGCAGCCTGAAGGAACACACACACACACACACACACACACACACACAAGTTAGAGAGAATATAAAATAATCACATTCCATCACGCTTCTGTTTCACATCAAAAGGAGGAGCCTGTCAGATGTTCTGATTAGCCCATATGGACTCGCTACAGATCAGTATGATGTAGCACAGGCCACCTTGTTTCAGGCAAATTGTAACATGACATAAACAAAGATAAACAACAGGTAGACTATTGTCTAACTGTGGAGTGAGAGCTCCCTCTAGTGGTATGCTGTTTGGGGTTAACTAGGCTAGTGACTTTATTTAAACTAAACTTTCATAAGTTATTATGTGGAGAAAGACAAAAAATATTAAATGATCCTTTACATTAACAGAAACTATTCCAAAGGGAGGAGCAGTGGAACATATTTAGCAGAGGCTGAAGCAGACACGCGTGAACCGGTGTTCTGCTCTAAAATGGGACTGAGGTAACTGGTGATTTTCACCATGTATACGCTGGCAGAAAGAGAACACTAGCTGTCCTCAGCAGGGCCTGTTGTTTATGCAGCAGTGGTGAGAGTCAACTGCTGTTGATGCTGAAACACGTCTGTCCACGTTACAATTTTCTTTAATCGTGCCCCAAACTAGAACAGAGCTGTGTCAGGGTATATGCAGGAATCTCAAAGTTAAATTTAAGACCTTTTCAAGACTTTTTAAGACCTTAGAAAATAAAAATCAAGACTATCGCAATGAACTAATCAACTGTTAAACACTAATATTATCTTTTTAAATACAGCATTGCTTTATTTTCAGCTTCATCAATTGGTGGGACACGTCACGTTTGGGACAGCAAGCCTGTAGCAATGGTACGCCAAGTCAAGTGGTACAGAAACGCAAGCAAACAACTGGCATAGGAGAACAAAAAAATACTATATTTTAAAAGTTTATATGAATCTAATTGTATTACCTGCAAACTTAGAGGGTGTGAAAAAGGTGACAACTAACCCCCGCCCACCCGGAACAAGATTCTCGTATGCTGCAGATTAGCATCTATGTATCTACTGGGTTTTGTAGTGACCTGACATATACATACTTTTATTGCAACAATAACCTGTTAGAATCATTTTAAAAAATCAATGGGATTTTTTTTGCAAAATGCAAACGATTTTCTACCACGGCCACTCTGCGAAAAAAACACAGAAAAATATAATGGCAGAATTGATCAGAAAATTACTAGGGATCATATTAACAATTATTATGAGACTAATTCACAGAACACATCTGAAAATATTCCAAAATACTGAAATCATTCTTAAGTAGGATGACCAGATCTCAACTCACCAAATGTGAGACAAAGATTACTCAATGTGGGACCATGTGAAATCCTAATGCAATGAGAGAAAGTAAAAAAAAACTTCTATTCTGCCTTTTAGCTCCAACATCACTTGTAAATATACATAAAAGTATTATCATCATCATTATATATTTCATGTAGTATATATTCTATTTGAATTCAACTTGAACAAGCAAACAGCTTTCAGATTATTTCACAGTTCCTCTCATTACCACAGCTTAACTCAGGCTCTTTGACCTTCTACAGTGGCTCTGAGTAACTTTAGCTAAACGTATTTAATCTATAACACACACACACCTGTCTGATGTCACATCTATAACACACACACACACGCACGCACGCACACACACACTCACTCACTCACACACGCACGCACACACACCTGTCTGATCTCACGTCTATAACACATACACACACAACAGGAAATGGACAACGATGCAAACAACATTGCGCTTCTTGTTAGCCTAGAATAGTAAAAACCGGCATTTGCCGAAAAAAAAACTGATTTTGCTCAGCGTGTCACAAGTGTAGGATGGCTTTCCAGGCTATCATAAAGGTAGCTGCTGTCAGTATCAATCTAACAGAATTAAAACATTAAAGTGGTCCTAGAATACAGTTAATCAACAATCTAAAACTTTGAGCCTCTAAAAAGCATCAGAAATGTTCTTTAGGCTTTCATCTGTCCCAGGAGCCCTGATACAGGCCATTCTAAACCCCCTAAACCAGCCTTGCTGTGAAAAGAGCTGTTAGCCCCTCCCACTTGGCCAGGACATGAATATGATAATGAGCTGCTTGCTGATTGGTTGGTTTCCCCAGAAGGCCTCAGACACTGGAGACATGCAGGTTTGAGGAGGAAGGGCTCCCCTAGTGACGTGTTAAAGAGCAAATTGCAAGTTAGAGACTCCCATGAACCACAGCCAGCAGGCTAATCTTTCCCTGCACTGCACCATGAAGCCACTGGCACGTTCAGCTCAGGTGCTGCAGAATGAGAAACCGTGACGATTTGTTGTTTATCAACGTATCTTTCACTGTTGGCTGGCTCTGGTACCTGATCGGGGGTAGGTACTCGGAACGGCCCGATAAAAGGCCCGGTGAAGACGCTGGGCGGGAACGCTGCCGATTGGTTGTAACTCAGTCAGAAATTATGTCAACTCAGTCGGAAATAGGAAATGCATATATGTGGCGGGAACCATTATTTAGGAAAACACGAGTTGTTAGAGAGACAAACGATGGAAGCCGTCGCTACATACATCCTGTGACGTGAGAGGACGCTGGCGCGTTTTTGCTGCCGCTTCTCCGTCTGATTATGGCCTGTTAAGCTCTACTCTTTAGCTTTTCCTACCTGATTTTGGCGCTTCTTTGTGCTGCATCATCTCCGGATCACACCTTTTGCTGGTTTTTGTTCGCCACGGTGTGGTTTTCCTGCAACGTCCGTGCGAAGCTGCCTCACTCTGGTGAGCCCACTCCGGGCCACGCATCTAGTCTTTCGCCTGCGATGTGGTGGTTGTGTTTGGCCTCCCTCCTCGCCCTTCTGTGGCCTCCATTCTCTGTTATTCAGCCGACCATGGCTTTACGGTATGCATCTTCACAGCTCCTCCGGCTAAACCACTGTGCACCACCATCATTGGATCTCATCACCACAATCTCACAGTTTGGCCTTCTTCGACGTCGCCCCTACATCCACAGAGGCTCCCGTCGTAAGTTTGTCTACAACTTCACATCCGACAACTGCATCCCAACGCTCTGGTCCGTTCGTAGCTCCCACTCCCCTGCTCAGCAGCTACACAACATTCGTCCACGTCATCTGAGCTCTGGTCACATGACTCATGATAACATCCTGCCGACACCGACTTCCGCCCCATGGATTTCACAACAAAAGCATCTTAAATCTGCTTTACTCAATACCAGGTCTCTTAATAACAAAAGCCAAATATTACATGAATTTATAACTGACAACAAGCTGGACCTTTTCTTTCTCGTTGAAACCTGGCATAAACCCATGGACTACTTCGCATTAAACCAAACCACGCCTCCAGGATACTGCTACTTGGACAAGCCCCGCCCAGATGGCCGGGGTGGGGGCATCGCCGTCATTCATCGCGAGGACCTTACCCTGCGTCCCATCTCCTTACCTCCTGCTTCGTCCTTTGAACATCTGGCCCTCAGACTTCCTGGATCTCAATCATTAACAATCGCCATAATCTATCGCCCCCCCAAAATGAACCCATGTTTTCTCTCTGACTTCAGTGAATTTTTTACTCAGCTCTCTTCCATCTCACCTTCTGTCCTCCTCCTAGGGGATTTCAACATCCATGTCGACTCCCCTAAATTAAAGTTCACAACTGACTTCCTGGATATTTTGCGCTGTTTTAATCTGACTCAACACATAAACTCCCCCACACACAGTCATGGTCATATTTTGGACTTGGTATGCACTACACCCCCTTTGACCATTCAAAACCTTTCATTTACCGAACTCACTATTTCTGACCACATGGCTGTTACAATGGATTTGAACTTTCCCATTCCTCAGCTCACACAACAACGCACAATAACCTTTCGAAATCTAAAGTCCCTGTCTCCTGCCATCCTCTCATGCTCCATATCTGACACAGTTCTCAGTAACCCTCTCCCTACTGACTCCACTCCCTCTGAACTCGTTGACCACTACAACCATACTCTCTCCTCCTGTCTTAATCAGCTTGCCCCTCTCAAAACACTAATGCTGCGTTCACACCGGGCTTGACGTTTGCGTCGCCAGCGTCAAGTTTCAATGTTAAGTCTATGGTAAGGCGCGTCAGAGCTGCTTCAAAGTCCCTGCGTCGCTTTGTGAGCGTTGGGCGCGTCAAAGCTTGATACTTTTCACGCTTTTCAAGCTTTGACGCAAGCGTCAAAGCTTGAAAAGCGTGAAAAGTATCAAGCTTTGACGCGCCCAACGCAAACGTCAAGCAAGTTCAGCTAGCTGAACTTTCTGCGTCGCTTTACAAGCGTCAACCAATCAGAGCGCGAGTTGATACGCCACAGCAGAGCGAGGGAAGAAGGCGAATTCATTCAGCTATGGAGGAGAAACTGATCGTAGCTGTTTGTAACCAGCGTGAACTGTATGACCCGACCTGCTACGCCTACCGAGATCGGAATAAAAAGGACCTTGCTTGGAGGAAGGTTGCTGGAGAACTTGGCGTGTCGGGTGAGTGTTTTTTCAACGTTAACGATCCGCCATTGTTACAAACATCCGGTAACAGAGAGCCGCGCATGCGCTCTTTCCTCCCTTCCCCTCCCCGTGGGGCTGACGCAACCGTCAAAGCAAGCTGCGCCAACGCAAGCTGCGTCAACGTCAAAAATATATAGGCGTCAAAAACGGCATGAAGTATGCGTTGTTTGACGCCCGGTGTGAACGCAGCATAACTGTATCCTTCGCCCAGTCAGCCCCTTGGTATACTCCGGAACTTCATAATCTCAAGAAAAAACGACGACAACTGGAACGCCTTTCTAAGAAAACTGGCCTCGTCATACACAGTCAAATCTACAAGCAACACATCAAAATGTACAAAACAGCTTGCAATAACGCTCGCTCCAAGTTCTACTCGGACATAATCCACTCCAACTCCTCTAACCCCCGCACTTTATTCTCCACATTCAGCAAGCTCACCGAACCTAAGGACAACATCACAACTACCTTTACTCAATCTAAATGCAATGACTTTATTGGCCACTTCCATTTGAAAATTGCTTCAATCCACAGTCAACTTGCTTCTTCTCTCTCTGCCTTCACTACCTCAGAACCCAAACTCAGTTCATTACCTACTCACAGCTTCTCCACATTCTCGCTTCTCAATTCATCTGACATTACTAAGCTCCTTTCTTCCATGAAATTCACCACCTGCCATCTAGATCCTATCCCATTCCCCCTCATCAAAGCCTGTCTCCCTGTTCTTACCCCTCTCATCACCACTATCATAAACACCTCCCTCACCGCTGGATCTGTCCCATCCTCACTCAAACTTGCTTCTATCACTCCCGTCCTGAAAAAACCCGGCCTGGACCCAGACAACATGGACAATTTCAGACCCATCTCCAACCTCCCACTTCTCTCAAAAATCTTGGAACGATCAGTTGCTACTCAACTCCAGCAATACTTACAATCCTGCCAGCTCTTTAAAATATTCCAATCTGGTTTCCGCACTTACCACAGCACTGAAACAGCTTTGTTAAAAGTCACCAACGACCTTCTGATTGCCTCCGACTCTGGTTTCCTCACTATTCTGCTTCTTCTCGACCTCAGCTCAGCTTTTGACACCATTGACCACAATATTCTCCTTGACCGCCTCCAATTAACCATTGGTATCACTGGCTCAGTACTTAATTGGTTTACTTCCTACCTTTCTGATCGACATCATTTCGTCTCTGTTAACAACTGTAAATCGTACACTGCCCCTGTCAGCCATGGTGTCCCTCAAGGATCAGTGCTTGGCCCCCCCCTTTTCATCCTTTACATACTTCCCCTTGGTCACATCATCCGCCGTCATGGACTTCAATTTCACTGCTATGCTGATGACACTCAACTCTACATCTCTACCAAATCCATCACCCCAGTTATTCTTTCTACTATTACAGCCTGCCTGGATGATTTAAAGCACTGGATGAATACCAACTTTTTAAAACTCAACAGCAATAAAACTGAACTTATTATTACTGGTCCTAAATCCCTCCCATCTTCTGCCAAAAATGTTTCCCTCTAATTGACGACCACGTTGTCACCCCATCCTGTACAGCCCGCAATCTGGGTATCATCTTTGACTCCACTCTCTCCTTCAAATCCCATATCAATAACATTACCAGGACATTGTTTTTCCACCTCCGTAACATCGCCCGTCTCCGTCCATCCCTCTCTCATACCACTGCTCAAATACTCATTCATGCCTTTATTACCTCCAGACTTGCCTATTGCAATAGCATTCTCTACGGACTCCCTTCGACTCACTTAAAAAAACTACAGTACATCCAAAATTCAGCTGCTCGTCTGCTCACCCACACCTGCACTAGAGATCATATAACCCCAGTCCTTAAACAACTTCACTGGCTACCAGTTCAACACCGGATTCATTACAAACTGCTCCTAATCACCTATAAATCTCTTCATAACCTTGCCCCCTCTTATCTAACCAACCTTCTTCACCCTTACTCTCCTACTCGTCACCTCCGTTCTGCTGACTCCAATCATCTCTCTCCGTACAGAACAAAGCACCTCACCGTGGGGGACCGAGCCTTTGTTGCCGCTGCTCCGACCCTTTGGAATTCCCTTCCCCAAAATATCAGGAACTCTGACTCACTCTCCACTTTTAAATCACTACTCAAAACTCATCTGTTTAAACTGGCCTTCCCCTAACCATCCTCCTTTTGTAGTATGCTGTTAATGTTTTACTTGTTCATGTTCTCTTTTGTAAAGCGTCTTTGAGTGTCCTAAAAAGCGCTATATAAGTTTGATGTATTATTATTATTATTATTATTATATAACAACATAGCAAACATAAGGTTTTCAAAATGGCGCGACACGGGTTGCAGCCTGTCAGAGCAGCTCTCCCTTCTTCACTCTCTTTTTTATCCTTTGCTTGTCTTGTGTTGCGTGTTTTTAACCGCACGATCCACAGGAGTACTTTTGTGTCGTTTGTGTTCATTTTTTTACTTTTATCTGAACTTCTGGGGATCACACAAGGAAATTCTCTCGGGTCCATCCACGCACCTATTCAATACCGGATTCACATTGTTGTCTGTGTTTCTTACAGTATGCTGCATAGTGTTGGTACCAAAGTTTGTTTTTATGTTTTATTTGTGGTTTTTTTTTAGTGATCTAAGATTACAATACTAGATTACTGCCTATGTGTATATACATGTATCCTTGTTTTTTTTAATCTTTCTTCTAATTACCCTTTGAGTGATAGTGCTGCTGTGACAAGTGAATTTCCCCACTGTGGGATCAATAAAGTCTATTCTATTCTATTCTAAACGTGCCGACTATTGATGCTTCCTCCATTGTGTCGATCACTGTTTACTGCTTTTTGCGCTGATCGATGACGCAACTCACTGCGCAGCGGTTGTCATGTACTGACGTTTCATCAAATTCCTTAAAGAGCCAAAGATATATGGAGACAGGACAGCTTACGAGGACCGGGGCTTCGGATCTCCCGGTCAATTTCACGCTCACAGATTTACCTGGAAGTTCTGATAAAGGAAACGCACCTATTGTTGTTCCATTTAAAAATCTCAGGATGAATTAAAAAAGCCGTATTTGTTGTTTTATAAGGTTAAATACGATCTTTTTCACCCGATTCCAATCCTTTGAAAATCAAGTGATCGGGCCCGATTTCCGACGTGATTGGATCGGAGCATCCGTACTTCATGTTATTGAAGGCAGGATGAATGGAGAAATGTACCGGGACATTCTGGATAAATATCTGCTACAATCTACCAGAAAGATGAAAATGAAAAGAGGTTGGACATTTCAGCAAGACAATGATCCCAAACACAAGGCCAATGAAACAATGAATTGGTTTTAAAAAAAGAAAATCAAATAGCTTGAAATGCTCAGTCACTCACCTGACCTACATCCCATAGAACATCTATGGAGAGAACGGAAGATCAAAGTTCTTAAAAAAAGAAACTTCAAGATTTAAAGAGCGTTTGTGAGGAAGAATGGTCCAGAATCACTCCTGAGTAATGCAGACTGGTCTCTCCATACAAGAGGCATCTAGAAGCTGGAATCACCACCAAAGGCATTTCCACTAAGTATTAAAATAGTGTTTTCAATACTTATTCCCTGTGTTATTTCACTTTACTTATTATGACTCAACTTGTTTACTTAAATGTTCTGATTTCGTTGTATGAATTCAATAGTTGGCTCGATGTTGGGGGAAGAATTCCAACACTTGTCTCACCTTGATGGCAATGTTTTATTTTCAAAGCAGCACTTTTTAATTTTATTCACAATAATTTTCAACTTCTGTAAAGGAAGTCTTAACTACACCTACTTAAAACTGTAAAGAAAATTCACATTTCACCCTTTGGATCAATAAACTCTTTTGTTTTAATAACAATAATTATTGGAAAATACCAAAATGAACACTGACTGTTTGAAATTGTGTTACTCAGTATTAATAAAGTAAACAAATCTATTTAATGTGCAGTAAACATTTGTAAACATGACAGCTGACATCATACCATCAAAACATTAAAAGGTGTTGCTCTAAAAATTCGCGGCGGTAAACTAAATGTAAGAATTGTTTTCAGGTGTATTTATTAGTTTTTATTAGGGCCGGGAAAATTAGCGCGTTAACTATTTTCGTATTTTTTTTTAGTGCAATAAAAATAAATGACGCAGTTAATTGGGCCATCTTCCCTTGGCGCAAACACACATACTCCAGTCCATACAGAGCAGAGGCAGTAATGCCGTAGACACCCGGGTGTTACCTCTTATATATACAGTCTTTGGGTGTTACCTTCCTAGCTCCGGAGCGCTGTTGGGGCATTGTTGTCTCGCAGAAAAAGACACACTTCCGCTTTCCGTGAAGAGACACTTCCGCTTCACGTGGCTAATGCTGTTACTGAGCTAGCAATGGAAAATCACACGCTTCTAAATGGACAGTTCAACTTTAAATTATTGCCAGAAGGAGATGTGGACAAAACAAAAGTTATATGCACGCTTTGCAAAAGGGAAATCAATTACCACGGCAGTAATTCTTCTTTAATCTACCATCTACGAGCGAAGCATCCTGGTTCGGTAATGTCATCAGAGGGATCGTGACAAACAACGCTGAAAGAAGGATTTGGTGGAAGGAGGAGGACCGCTTTCCAAACAGGTTGATGACAAAATAACCGATGCAATGGCTTGTTGGATAGCTACAAATTGCCGCCCTACAAATATTGTTGAAGATGTGGGATTGCGTCAGGTGCTTCAAATTGCAACGGGCGAGACCGCGTATAAACTTCCTGCCAGGAAAACTGTCGTCTCCAAAATCGACACGCTATACAACAAAAAGAGAGCTCAAAAACTTGACACATTGAAGAAAGCTCTTCATGTTGCCTTAACTCAGTGGTTCTCAATTACTTTTGGTGAAGCCCCCCCTAGGGTACATAGATTTTTTTGCGAACCCCCCCCCCCCCGTGGGGTAATGTGCGAGCGGGGGGGGGGGGGGGGGGGGGGCTACTTTGAATTGGCCCCCAAAACGCCTAGAAACGGCCCTGGGTGTGGGACTAAGTTTTGAAGGTGACTGGAATTGTATCAAATAAATATATATTACATGCTTATAAGTTATTGCTTTATAAAGTTACAAACGAGTAGTGGGATAAATCTACCTGCATTTTCCTTTTCAAGCACTTTGTTTTATTTTTTTATGCAACCATTTTCCTGTCCTGTCTGTATTTTAGCTGCATCTCCTCTCAATCCTCCAGAAAAACTGCTGCCTGGCTTCATTTTTCACGATTTAAGCAGATCAAAGAGATCTGTGAAACATAGCAGAGTGCGCTGCGCTCGCTGCTGCGCCAGTGAGGTAAAGTCGCAGAAGCACGGGTGATGGAGCGCAGCAGCGGAGCGCGTCAGACACAAATAAGACAGAAAGTTCTTGTATTTTTAATTCCAGAACTTGACAGGATGTCCAGACAGACCTCTGAATCCCTCTGTCAGCGCTTCTCTTCAGCGCTCCTCACATGACATTTGTGCACAGGCAGGTGACCAGTTCACGCGGAGCAGAATGTGCGCTCGGGCGGCAGCAGTTGGAATGTTAATTCAAGTGAAATCGTTTAATTGTGTTGTTTATATGTTCCTGGGGAACTCTGGTCAGCTTGTTTGGACTAAATATTAATGAAAAAAGAATGGATATTTAACGGTTTTATTGAATATTTATTATTATTTTAAAAATAAGTGAAAATAGATCAAGCTGCCTCTGGCTGCGAACAAATTATTCTTTCCATTTCTCATATAAGAAAGAAAGGAAGTTATGTTCAGAAAAAAAAAAAATTTTATTTAAATAAATTAAAACAGTGGTGCAGGGCAGCTCAGGGAAACAAAGATGAGGCATCTTTTAACATGACCATGTTCAATAGGGCTGTTTATACGTCACTCTACCAAACAAAAAATATAAATGAAACAAAAAGTAAGAAAAATCAAAGTTTCTCTTCCATGGAACATTTGCACTGCTCCATTAAATAAAATCCATGTTTGGACTTTTTCTGTGTTCACAAATCAGTCCGTGCATGTATTGTGGAATCTGTTTTACTCTCCGTTGGGGAAGCTCCGAGCGGGGTGGGGGGAGGGGTTGGGGGGGTCAGGTGCGGTGCGCCGCGCCCCCCCTGCTCCTCCTCCGCGCCCCCCAAGGGGGGCGCGCCCCACTAATTGAGAACCACTGCCTTAACTGGAGATCACTGGACTTCATATGGAAACGATAACTATTTGGGGGTTACAGCTCACTTCATTGATGATGACTGGCGTCTGCAATCATTTGCTTTAACAGTGAGCAAATCCAATGATCGCCACTATGCTGAGGCCTGCGCGAAGCACTTTGAAAGAATTGCAAGTGAATGGAAAATAGACAAAAAGATCTCAACGCTTGCAACAGACAGTGCACGTAATATGACAGCAGCTGTGAGGCAGCTTCCCAATGAATATTTGCCGTGCAATGCACACGCTGTACAGCGGTCAATCATTGTTGCAATGCAGGATAGTGGCTTTGACACGGTTTTGGCCAAATGCAGAAAAATAGTTGGTCACTTCAAGCATAGCCCATTCAATACTCGAGAGCTGAATGAACAACAAGTGGCACTTGGTCAAAAAGAAGAATCCCTCGTTCAAGACGTGCCTACTCGGTGGAACTCCACCTTGGAGATGATCAACAGGGTTCTGCAAAACAAGGCACCTATAGCTTCAGTGCTGTCACAGCAGAACAGCAGAATCTCCATGCTCACTGAAGCTGAGCTTTGAAAGCTGAAGAAACTAGCAGATATTCTTGAACCATGCAGGTGAATATTCTACTTATTCATTTTTGTATAAAGTACACTAAAACTGTGAATATAGGTTACCTTAGAAATTATGGCAACAATGTGACATGCAATAATATTAAGTGGATTTAAATTACAAAATATTTATGTAAAAGGTAGTGTAAATGTAATTTAAAAATTTTAACAAAAAACTATGTGGATATGAATAAATGTCATCTCTAAATATGTTTTGAATTTATGAACAAAATCTCAAATTGATTAAAGCAGCCTGATTTTAACACAAAAAGTAATTTTAAATTAAATTAAATAAAATAATATCTTTAAGAGATTAAAGTAATTTGTTTTACAGATGTTATTTATTTAAATTAAAATTACATTTTGTGTTAAAATCAGTTTTAATCATGAATTGGACATTTTGTCCATAAATACAACACATATTTACAGATGAATTGTATCAATAGTTTTTTTAAATTATATTTTACATAAATCTTTTGCAAAAGATCTACTTAATTATGTTACATGTTGCTTTGTTGCCATAATTGTTTAAGTAACCTATTCAGAGTATTTATAGTGTGGATCTATTGGTAATTTAAGTTATTACCTGTTAGAATGCATTTATGAACCATTTATGTGTCCTTGTTGAGAAATTGTTGTACCTGTCTCACTGGTAATACTGGAATTTTAGACTTTGTGTTCAGAGATGAATTCATTAACACTTTAGTTGTACATTTTAGATTAGGTATTTTTCTGGTTTAGGCATACTTCAAATGCAAGTTCAGCCACATTTAGCCTTTATAGACCTGTTTTAGTTCTGATTTGCTCTCTTTAAAGGCAGGGTCCGTAAGATGGCGTTGTCAGGGGGAGGAGGTGGAGATTTTAAAGTTCAAAAGGCAATTGCTCACTCCCCCGCCCTTCCCGAAAGAGCCGAAAGTCACGCCTCCTAACGTGCACGCGCAGTAAAGCCGAGTCAACAGAGAGCGTCACTACTTTGACCCAGAGCTGAGCTAGCTTTAGCAATGGAGCTTTCTAAGGTAAGGATGTTGTTTCCAACCAAAACTTGAGCTATTTACTGTTAACAAAAGGCATTTTATAGAGAATATCTATGAATTTATGTTTTAAAAAGACCAGTAACAGTTGACATAATTTATATTATAAATAAACCCACTACTATCAAATTGTTAGCATATTATTATGAGTCACTAGCATATTATTAGCCTATCTTAGCATTAGCTCCATGGACTACTTTACATTTTATCCTAATTCAAGAAGGGATAAATGTACATCATGGCATAGGAATTATTCAGGCACAACTCATGAGTAAACACCACGTTCTGTGTAGTCCTCCTATAATCCTGTTGGTACCAGAGGTTTACTGGTTACTTTGTGTGTTTGGTGCTGGGTTACAACACAACCAGTACTGGTTTAGGCCTCATTTGGACTAGGTGTACCCCTGATTTAAATGTCTTTGTGTGTCAAATATA
Source organism: Aphyosemion australe (assembly GCA_006937985.1). Lineage (NCBI taxonomy): Eukaryota > Metazoa > Chordata > Actinopteri > Cyprinodontiformes > Nothobranchiidae > Aphyosemion > Aphyosemion australe. The sequence continues at coordinate 49,936 of SSNS01000278.1, read as the reverse complement.
ATTTACTATGCAGGAATATTGTTTTACATTTATATAATTTTATTCTAACACTATTTAGAGCTCAGTGATGGAGGAGTCAGCTGATGAAGAGTTTGAACCTCCTGTCGCCTTATCAAGCAGACATGGTTCAAAATGGAGCAACCCATCAACCTTTTGAGGTTGTGGTACAGCAGCTGTGAACCTTGGAGAGAAAGATTTACCTTAAGTTCAGAATCTTGGATCAGAACGCATAGCTTGAACGGGTAAGCACAATAATATTACAAGAATAATACTCAATACTGTTGTTGTAACAGATCTTTCACTTTTATAGCAATGCCTACAGAACCAGAACCCCGAGCAGGCAAACGACGAGCTGGACGAAGACACTGGTGTTGTTTGATGTCCTTACCCTCTGGTCCTCGTGGAACAACTTCTTCATGATCAAATCAAACTTATTGGTCAGTATGTTCCTGCTAGAGACGCCAACTGATTTAGAAAAGGAACGCTGCCAGCAGTCTGCCCAGAACTGCATGCAACTGTCCCACACATGGAGTTTATACTTCAAAACAGAGTTCTTCGCCTGGCCAGGACACCGTGGAACACATTTTGAGCTGCATCTTACAGACAACATGTAGCATGGCACCCTAACAAACCTGAGAGAGGCTACAGAGTAGTAATTCCAAGTTGTGTAGTCTGAGGATGAGGGAAAAATTCCCTGACCACAATGGGAATTATGCTGGATTTATTCCAAGAAGATTTTAAGCAATAATTGTATCTAATTAGTAGTTTACATTATTGTCTGTTTGATATGACTAATCTAACTTTTTCTAACTAATCTATCTTTTACTGTGATGTGTTCAATGTTTTAAAATAAAGTGTTATAAAGCATAACTCCTCTGTGTTACATTTGTAAACTACTGTAAATGTTAAACTCCTTTTGTATGACAACAGAATCTTTTCAAAATCTACCTCAAACATTTTACATACATCTCTAAATAATTAGCCCAAATTTTACCAAAAGTAATCTTTATTTTCAAAATAATTGCACACAGTAAAAACAGACAGAATATTTTGTTGCCCCCAAAACCCGTTTCTGCATCTGTGTGACCTAAAAAATAAAAAGTCAAATAGAAGTGTATTTATATGGGGGAGACATATGGCAGAATATATTTTACCATCTCCATAAGTCTGTTGTTCTAACAGTTTCTGTGTTGATGGTCCTGGGACTCCAGACAATGAACCATAGCATCTTCCATCATCAGGCCTTGGTTTGTAGTGGTGAGGAAGCCAAGTGTTTGTTTACCATCATGGTCTGAAGCTCTGAGATGTACGAGTCATCTTTGGCCACCTTATAATACAGCCCCCAGCACCGTGATTTCTTGTATCTGAAATGAGACATGCAGTTATTTGTAGTAGCAAATTAATCAGCTAGAAAATTTATTTTTTTAACAAGACAAACATACTGTACGGACCCTTCTGCTCTCCTCTTCAATGTTGGGGACAAGCAGTTTGGTGTGGTTGGAGATGAGGTCCAGGAAGCTACTGGTGGTGATGGCAGAAGAACCTGGGGGAGTACACAGGGGTTTAATTCCAGGAAGTCACTGGGAGAAAACCAGAAGTCACAAGAAATCATAAAGGTCACTAAAATATAAATAGAATAAATACACATTTTTCCGATACATTGGAGAGATTAGAAATCTGTTTATTTTATCCAGTTGTAACTCTTCCTTTTATGGACAGCACCTATATCTATTTTTACCTGTATATGCATAATGTTTATATAATTACACGTTGTATTCCAACTTTATTGTTTATGTGCTTTACTTTTTCATTTTTTGCAGATACACACTTTGTTTATAATAAACAATCACAGGCTAACAGATAATCTCCTTGGCAGAGATATTTAGGCAGCCTTCATCAGATTCTGCAGAAGCAGCTAATTATTACTCATTTTAATCAAATCTAGTATACAAAAAGCAAGCTAAGGCTAATGTAGCCTTGAAGTGCTAACGAATTGCTGATGTTTCTGATACGTTTCTGCTCAGAAACACCCGATTCTAACAGCTGAATTATCTTCTCAGTCTTTAGCATTTCCTTGCAGAACTTTATAGTCACTTGCTTAATCAAATCTGTGGTGTTTTAACAGAGAAACATCTAAAAACGGAATGAAAACAACAACCGTGATGCTAATCGCTAGCTAGCACTAATGCTACGTCTATCTCCAAATTTAAACAATATGGCGTATGGTTAAAGTCTACACTAATCATTAGCTTAAATACACAAATGATGAAATCCCCTTTCGTTCAACTCTCTTTTTGTACAGTTAGCTATTATTTTACAGACTGACATAACTTCAGTGCAGGCTTATGTTAGCATTCAAGCTAGCGTTATATCAGCCGATTGTGAACACAGCAACATCTGCATCTGCAACTAGTATTTCTTTCATTTTAATAAAATAAAATATGTTACAATTCTCTAAAATACAATCGGTTACTCACTATTCACTTGTCCCAAAGCAGCTTTGCCGTTCTCCATCAGTTGAGGCCTCGTAGCTCACAAAGCTTCCTTCATCTTTTAAAAGCGTCTCCAATATAAGTCCTGCTCCACTGTCCAAAACGTCTCATGACGAGTTTTACAGAAGCACTTTTAAACTTTTACATTTTGTTTCAGAAGCTGAGGCAGTCGAGGAATCTGTAACTTCAGTATTTGTTGCTCTATTGCGGTGTGAAGCTGAGGCGCGTAACACCCCTGTGCACGGCGCTGGTGACTGGGCTCGTTCTTGTTGACTGACAGCTCCCCCTTGTGGAAACGAAGCACTATTGGTCAACGCGGTAGGCTCGCGGAAATTATTCGTTTAGCTGTAGAGGCCAGGGGAGGGACTTAGGAGAAAAATACAATATGAAAGATTACTTACTTTTTCTCATAGAACAGGGTCAGACAGTCAAATTTAAGGGTTTTTAAAGTTATTTAAAACTCTTAAAACAATTTCAACTTACATACCCTGCCTTTAAGTCTGTAAGTGTACTAGTGCATTAATAGCCTCTTTTATAAGACACACCGTGCCGGCAAATCAGCGCAATATTACCGCAATGTGTTTCTTATGAACGCGCCATGGTGGCATCACGTTGTGTGAATTTTGCGGCATTCATGCCGCCACGCTTGGTAGTAATATTGCGGTAATATTGCGGCTTAGCCGGTCTTATAAACGCACATTAAGCCTTGGCGCAAAAGAGGGTGGTGTCATGACCACGTGATGAATTAATGCTGCGTTCCGGCCGGGAACTATAATGAAAATGAAAGGAAACACGCGCTTAAGTTTCACTTTTGTGAACAGAATCAGCTGAGATGATTATTTGGAGCGATGCGGTGCTCCGGGAGCTTCTCTCCGTTAGATCTGCAGCTCAGATCATCTGACGGCTCACAGGGACTGTGGAGCACACACACCTGTAGCTGGTTGTTAAAATAAAAACTTAAGGAGTGCAGCTTTGATTGCAATAAAAGGCAAGTTATGTCCAAAATACACAGAAGTCCGCAACAGCGTAGAGACCGCCCCCATGCCCCCTTTATTCCGCCATTGCGTAATCTTTTATAAAACGGACATGATTGCGCAACATTACCGCCACGGTCTGAGCTCTTATAAACGACCTAACGCTCCCTGATGCCGCATCGGCGTTGCGGCAAATTGGCGGCATTGTTTTATAAAAGAGGCTAATGAGTGAACACATTATTCCTCTCTTTGCAGACATGTCACAGAAATACTGGGTGGGGAGCACTACGTCTCCTGCTCAGTTGTGCTGCCTGCATTGTGCCACCTCTTCGGAGTCATGGAGCCTTCAGACGATGATCCAGTGAACATAGTCCGGCTTAAAAAGACCTTCTCTGAAGACCTATCTCAACGAAAGCAAAATGCCAATCTTAACTGGCTCAAGATGGCAACTGCACTTGATCCAAGATTCAAAGACTTAAAATGTCTGCACAAATCTGAGCGAGGTGAAGTGTGGAGTTCTTTAATGGAGCTACTGAAAAAGCAGGAAATCACCCAGACTCCTGAAACAACAGATGTGCCAGCAAAGAAGAAGATGTAGTACAAGTAGTGTTGTCAAAAGAACCAGTACTTCGGTACCGACCTGGTACTACAAAAATGTAAACGTCACGGTACCAAGATTTCGTAGGTACCGGTAGTACCGAAGACCCGTCTAAACCCGGATCCTTGATGAGCATGATTCGCGCATTTACTGGGCGCATGCAGTCGCTTCTAAAGCAACACCGCAGAACGTAGAGTGACGGCGAGCGGTGGACCAACTGATGTGGTAAATAAAGTTCATTCACGGAGACCCCCCCCGCCCCGCTGTCACGGAGAACCCCCGCCCCGACGGAGACACACACCCCTGCTGTCACGGAGACCGACAGGAGATGCGCTTCGCTCCAGCAGCACCTCTTGTTCTCACGCTTTCTTGTATTTTTAATTCCAAAACTTGACAGGATTTCCAGACAGACCCCTGAATCCCTCTGTCAGCGCTCCTCCTCAGGAATGTCCTGACACGACGCTCACCTCCGCTGATCAGTGACGTAGGAGGCGCATTTAATGCGACATGACCGTTCAGACTAGTCGCTTTCAAAAATTCGCATATGTGTCAGAATCAGTACTACATAGAGTGTGGTGTGAATACACCATCATCTTTATTAACTATTTAAATCTCCTATACGTTTAATTAGGGTAACAAACAAACAAACAGGATGACATAAAGGCGTTGACTGCTCACAGACCGGAGTTTTTCTTTTTTTAATGATTGTAATGTGTATCCAAAAGATGAACAACAATGTATGGCTCAGTCAGTATTTATGTCCTTAAAATCAGTTTGTCAATAAAGCTGTTCTAACTAGATGCTCTAGTCTGGATAACTAGCAGGTTTACAAAAATATATATGAACAAAAACACATTTTGATTAAATAAAAGTGCATTAAAAACATGTTATGATAGTACAATTAGGGATGCACCGATACCGGTATCGGTATCTGCCTCGATACCACATTTTCTAAAGTACTCATACCCGTTAAAAGTCCCTCGATACCGGGGACCGATACCACGGTCTGAGAAATGTCTGTTTGAGCGGCGTGTAAGGGGTTAATCACAGGCGCCGAGTGCCCACCCCCAAGGCCCCAGCTGCAGCTCAGAGCAGGGAGAAGTTTTCATTTTAAATAAATGTTCTTAATTCAAAAAAGAGTGCCTTGTTTTTTGTTAAAGTATACAACTAAAGCTGTTATCTGTAAATTAAAATCATGTTTTTATTAAGTACTCAGTATCGGTATCGGTGAATACTGAAATGCAAGTACTCGTACTCGTTTTCCAAAAAAGTGGTATCGGTGCATCCCTAAGTACAATAGTAATTCAGTTCATTTTTCTAATATACAGCACTGATTCACAAAAGATGTCATCTCAAAGCACTTTACAGGAAAATTAATGTTTTTATTGGTAAATTTAGTCTAAATGAAATTTTTGTTTGGTACCGAAATTGGTATCGAGAACCGTGGATTTTCACTGGTACCGGTACTGAATACTGAAATTTTGGTACCGTGACAACACTACTTACAAGCATCATCTGATTCAGACACTGATGACGAAACAGACACCATCCAAATTATGCTGAACCGCTACAAGTCAGAATCAAAACTTGAGATGGATGAATGCCCTCTGCAGTGATGGTTGAAAAGAAAAGACTCATACGGTAAACTAGCACCACTTGCCCGCAAGTATCTCTCTTCTCCTGCCACCACTGTGCCCTGTAAGAGGCTGTTCTCCCTCTCAGGACATGTAATTCAGAAAAGGAGGGCTTCCCTCTCACCTGAAAATGTAGATAAGCTGATTTGTCTCAGCTGGTTTAGTGGAAGGACCTATACTTTATTTTACTTCTAGAAATGATTCAAAGACTTAAAATGCCTGCCCAAATCTGAGCGAGGTGAAGTGTGGAGTTCTTTAATGGAGCTACTGAAAAAGCAGGAAATCACCCAGACTCCTGAAACAACAGATGTGCCAACAAAGAAGAAGATGTTCTTATCTTTATTTTACTTCTAGAAATGGAATGAAATTTTTTTTGTTCTCCTTTATTAAATTGCACACTCAAATGTTTGTGGGGAAAAGGATGTGAATTAAATTAACATTTGTATCAATTTATGATTTTTCAGGCTAATTTTCTGGCATTTGTGTGAAAGTGACCCTGCAAGTTCTGAACTGTGCCTATAAAATTGTAGCTGTAGAGAATTTAAAAAAACAGTTGTAGTGAGCTTAAAGTAAATAAGCTGATCTGTTCAGGTTCGAGTTGAGCTGCTAAACTAAAGTAATGCACTATGGTTTTAGGTTTTAGAATTGTTATAAGAACTCCATGAAAACCAATTAATTTTGTTTGATGTTCTACTGCTGCTGTGGAAGATGAAATTGTTTACATTGAATAACATAAGCTAATTGTGCAAAATTTATTTTGTTCATTGTTTACATAGAGTATTTCAAAAAAATTTTTTAACAGAAACTATATTTAGGTTATTGTTTGTTGCACTTAAGGTTATGCACTTTCTAAATAAAATAACCATTTTTTGTATGTTTTGGCGTATTGGATGTTGACGTTGCTTGTTTTTTTCTGGGGAAAAAACGTAATTAATTGCGATTAATTTTTTTCAGATTTGCGATTAATTAGTTAATTTATTTTAATCGATTCTCAGCCCTAGTTTTTATCAGACTGCTTTATCACGGTGGGACACTTGAACATTTCTCCTCACAAAAACTCCGCTAGAACACAGAACGCTGATCATATCGGCTGTAGAAGTGCCACAAAAATAAAACGATTATACAAGATGCACGGTGCGTCGCTCCGTGAGCTCGATTCGGCTGAAGCTGCTCCTCTCCCGCCCCGCTTGTTGCTAACAACACCGTAACACTTTTAAAACCAGGGTAACCCCGGATGTGTACTCACCAAGCAAATACTTTTCAGACGGTCATATTTAATGATTTTCCTCCCAGCCGCGGACATTTTCTCCCTTTAGACACACCACCACCATCACCTCTCACCAAAACACACACACACACACAGAAGGAGTGGGCGGGGAAAACAGGTAATTTATAATGAACCTTATTATGCATGTTTTAGTGCCATTTCTCAGGGCTCCTGGGACATTTTAAGCTCCAACAAAATGTTATCTGCTTTATAGAGGCTCAAAGATCAGTTTTAGATTGATAAATAACTGCATTCTAGGTCACCTTTAAGAAGCTGTACCACCTCGAGTCACATGACAACATGACCCAACGTTTTTGCGCATACATGTAGTTATCATCCATTTATCATTATCAAGGTCAACTCCTCAATATACCGTGATAGGCCCTATCGCCCAGCCCTATGTCACGTGCAAGAGAGAGCAGCAGCTCTACTCCGAGCCCCTCCCAGATATAAGAGAGTCTCAGCTTATAGCAGCCTGAGTGGGGGATGAGTGGGTGTGGCCAACTCAAGCTTGCTTTCTTAAAGTGACAGAGCCCTGAAATGGATCATTCTGGAAAGTACTGAAAATGTCAAGAATAAAACTGCTGAAAATCACTTTATGTGTGAGGGATTTTGTGTAAAGACTTTAATGAATGTGTTTTGTATCAAACTATTAAAACTTTAGAAAATAAATATGTCCCCTTGAAAAGGTCTAGCCTGAAAGCAGCTTTGTTCCCTCTCTCTGGTGCGCACTGTGATGGGCCAGAGCTGTGGATCAGCTGATTTGAGCACAGCTCATTAATGAGAGGAAAGAACCTGGATAAACCTCCAACAAAAACGCAGCAAAGCACCACTGCACCTGCAGTGAAGCAACACTTAACTTCTATGAGCAAAAGAACAATATGAAAAATGAGAAAATGAATCAGGAAAGCAGAAAGAAATGTTATTTCTGTTTCACTTTAGTTCAAACAATTCAGAATTTTGTGCTTTCATCACATCTAGCTTGTATTTTATTTCAAAACATCTTCATCTTTATTCATTTTTATGAGATTTTTTGTGTTTCATTGTTTGGAAAAAGAATCATAACTAAATAAAAAGTTTTTGAGATGTTTTGTATTTTTTTAAATAAGTTTTGACATTAAATGTTTTTTAAATTTCTACATGTATTTAGAAGCATGTTAGTGTTCATTTTGACATATATATAAACAGAAGAAAAGAATATATCTCAATATAGATTTTAGTTCATATCGCTCATTCCCTAATCAGAAGCTAATGAAAGAAATAGGTGTAGGAGACCATTTTCACATTCAGCCTGCATGTTAAACTCAGAGTGACAGATCGTTTTCAAAAATAAGAAAAAATGGTTTCTTAGTGAAGCACCTCTTTGAAGCTGAACAATACCCAAATGTCTGATTTAGGAAAACAATTCCTCGCTAAGTTTATACAGAAGGTACCTTCTCTGCCTTTTTATCAGAGATGTCCTGCTTCTCCAGCACGGTCATGCTGTCCTTAAGGTTCTTGACGATGTCCGCCGGTGACTTGTGGGACTTGCCAAAGGGGAAAGGCATGGCGGAGCGTTACCACGGTGACCAAGCAGGGGTCTGTCCACCTGCCAGGAAAGAAAAATAACCAGAAATCTCCTTCAGACCGATAATCAGGTTCCATCAAACAGAAAACAGCGAAATCTAGCTTTAGAAAAAGCCCAGGGCAGCGTTTAAAAACCTAGACAATCCATCTGTTTTACAACCTTCACACACATCATTTCTAATCTCTAACGCCTCATTGAGGAGCGGTAAAATCTTCTGGTCATAAAAGGTGAATGATCAATCATGCAAAGCCCGCCATGACACTCCGACATCATACCAGACCTTTGTATAACCCTCTCTCCCTTTGCAGTCACCAACAGATCCAGTCCTGCTGATAAGCCTCAGCAGGTGACAAGTTTAGGTTCATAAACACACCCTACTGAATCACTTCTCTGTGTATGGAAGGCCTTTCACCTACACAACTGGATGACTCACCTAACCACATTTCACACAATCCAGAAAAAAGGCCAAATATGTCTAATCAGAGAAGAAGAATGTAAAAGCCCAACAGAACCATCATCTCAGTCTTTTACACAACTTATTTCGACAAAAGAGACTGAATTAAAAGCACATTTAAAGCTAGACACAAACCTTTAGTTCCACCATAAGCTTCTACACTAAAGGTAAAGCCTGGAGCTGTCACACTTTCTCTCACGGCTTGGCAGGAACTCCAGTTAGAAAGCAACGCCTGGTCCAGGAATAAAATCCAGGCAGCCCAGCGGGAGGTCCAGTACCCCTGTTATATAGGTGATGTGTCATGTATGACTCAGCCACGACATTAAAACCTGTTTCACTACAGAGCTCTGCACTTGCCTGCCTCTTTACTAAACCACGCACACTTGTACTTAACCAGGTGGCCAAATCCGACTTTTGCACAGACTAATGCTTGTTAACGTGGTGAGCAGGCTGCAGAACCACATCTCTCCTCCTGGCCCACTTCAGCATCAGTGACGCAAGCAGGAAGGCTGCACATATGCTGGGTTCAAAATGGCCAGGTCACCACTAACCCACAATTAGTAATCAAAGACTGTGTGCTGGGGAAAAAATCAAAGTCTACTGCAACTTTATAGAAATAAACTCTCAGCCAAAGTATTTACTTCTATTCTATTGTTTTTATTTTCACACAGAACCAGACTGGTCTGGATCACTTACTTCCCTTAATAAGTGAACCTGTAACTCAAAAACAGCATTCTGTATTTACTCAGGCTATCTGTGGGACTAAAAGTTGTTTGCTGTTCTGAATCATTGAAGTGTGACAAAGGAAAAAAGCAGAAGAATCTTGAAGGGAGCAAATAATTTAAATAGCTAACATATTGCCATAATATGGGGAGAAACAAGTCTCAAAAGATCTCTGTGTGTGTAACTACATGTGTGCGTGTGTAACTACATGTGTGCATGTGTAACTAGATATGTGTGTGTGTGTGTGTGTGTGTGTGTGTGTGTGTGTGTGTAACTACATGTGTGCGTGTATAACTAGATCTGTGTGTGTAACTACATGTGTGTGTGTGTAACTAGATCTGTGTGTGTGTAACTAGATTTGTGTGTGTAACTAGATTTGTGTGTGTAACTAGATCTGTGTGTGTGTGAGTAACTAGATCTGTATGTGTAACTAGATCTGTATGTGTAACTAGATCTGTGCGTGTGTTTGTGTGTGTGTAACTAGATCGGTGTGTGTGTAACTACATGTGTGCGTGTGTAACTAGATCTCTCTGTGTGTGTAACTATATGTGTGCGTGTATAACTAGATCTGTGTGTGTGTGCATGTGTGAGTGTGTGTGTGTGTGTGTGTGTGTGTGTGCGTGTGTGTGTGTGTGTGTGTGTGTGTGTGTGTGTGTGTGTGTGCATGTGTGAGTGTGTGTGTGTGTGTGTCGTGTGTGTGTGTGTGAGTGAGTACGTGTGTGCGTGAGTGTGAGTGCGTGTGTGTGAGTGTGTGTGTGAGTGCGTGTGTGTGTTTGTGTGAGTGAGTGCGTGTGTGTGTGCGTGTGAGTGTGTGTGTGCATGTGAGTGTGTGTGTGTGTGTGTGCATGTGTGTGTGTGTGTGCATGTGAGTGTGTGTGTGTGTGTGAGTGTGTGTGTGAGTGCGTGTGTGTGAGTGTGTGCATGTGTGTGCGAGTGTGTGTGTGCGTGTGTGTGTGAGTGTGTGTGTGTATGCGTGTGTGTGCATGTGTTTGAGTGTGTGTGTGTGTGTGTGTGTTTGAGTGTGTGTGTGTGTGTGTGTGTGTGTGTGTGTGTGTGTGTGTGTGTGTGTGTGTGTGTGTGTGTGTGTGTGTGTGTGTGTGTGTGTGTGTGTGTGTGTGTGTGTGTGTGTGTGTGTGTAACTACATGTGTGCGTGTATAACTAGATCTGTGTGTGTAATTACATGTGTGTGTAACTAGTTTGGTGTGTGTGTTAACTAGATTTGTGTGTGTAACTAGATCTGTGTGTGTGTAACTAGATTTGTGTGTGTAACTAGATCTGTGTGTGTGTGTGAGTAACTAGATCTGTATGTGTAACTAGATCTGTATGTGTAACTAGATCTGTGCGTGTGTTTGTGTGTGTGTAACTAGATCGGTGTGTGTGTAACTACATGTGTGCGTGTGTAACTAGATCTCTCTGTGTGTGTAACTATATGTGTGCGTGTATAACTAGATCTGTGTGTGTGTAACTACATGTGTGTGTAACTAGATTGGTGTGTGTGTTAACTAGATTTGTGTGTGTAACTAGATCTGTGTGTGTGTGTAACTACATGTGTGTGTGTAACTAGATTGGTGTGTGTGTGTTAACTAGATTTGTGTGTGTGTAACTAGATCTGTGTGTAACTAGATTTGTGTGTGTAACTAGATTTGTGTGTGTAACTAGATCTGTGTGTGTGTGTGTGTGTGTAACTACATGTGTGTGTGTAACTAGATTGGTGTGTGTGTGTTAACTAGATTTGTGTGTGTGTAACTAGATCTGTGTGTAACTAGATTTGTGTGTGTAACTAGATCTGTGTGTGTGTGTGTGTGTGTGAGTAACTAGATCTGTATGTGTAACTAGATCTGTATGTGTAACTAGATCTGTGCGTGTGTGTGTGTAACTAGATCGGTGTGTGTGTAACTAGATTTGTATGTGTAACTAGATCTGTATGTGTAACTAGATCTGTGCGTGTGTGTGTGTGTAACTAGATCTGTGTGTGAGTAACGNAACTAGATAAATTGCATTTCTTGCAGAAATACGTTTGAATGCTTTGTTGCTGAATACGATAGCTGAAACAGCTGAATTGAAGCTAAAACTAAGCTTAATTGTCAAAATGTGCTGAATGTATTTGAAGTTTTAGGAGCAAAAATTGCTAAAAAGTTTTAAAAAGCCCAAAAAGTAAGTAGAGAATAGAGAAAAAAATCCGAACCAGCAGAAAACTGAAATCTCTAAACATAGTTTAAAAAACTGAGTAGCTAAAATGTTTAAACAGCTCATATTTGAGTATAAGTAGTTAAATTTTCACAATTAGTTGAATTGTGAAATTAGCAGGATATGCTGAATTTTGAAACTGATAGCTGAGTAGCTGAACTGAAATAAGCAGTTTTCTGCTGCGAACATTTAGCGTAATTGTAAAAATGAGCTGAAAAGATTGAAAGATTTAGGAGCAAAAAATCACTAACAAGTGTATTAAAGCCAAATAAGTAAGTGGAGAAAAGAGAAAATAAATCTAAACATCAGAAAACTGAAATCTCAGTACACAGTTTAAAAAACTGGACAGCTGAAATGTTTAAACAGCTGGTATTTGAGTAGGAATAGTTTAATAGTTACATTTTCACAATTAGCTGAACTGTGAATTTAGCAGCTGAAAATGATGAACATGCATTAGAACTGAAGTGAAGTTGAAAATGAGTTCAATTGTCAAAGTTAGCAGAATGAGATAAAAAATAAACTGTTAGAAAGAGCAGAAATTGAACTTTAAGGTTTCAAAACTTTCTCAGCCAATCAAAGACCAGGGATGGTGGACGGCTGGTTTCCTGAGTCCAAGCTGATCGATTTGGTGTATAACATGTCTGGGTGCGTATTTCTGTTAACTTGGAAGAAGATTGAACTCTCTCGGCCAATCAGAGAGCAGGGCTAGGGGATGGCTGGTTTCCTGAGACCAAGCTGATCAATTTGATGTATAACATGTCTGGGTGCGTATTTCTGTTAACAAAGAAGAAGCTTGAACTCTCTCAGCCAATCAGAGAGCAGGGAGGGGGGTGGGCACTGGGTTCATCAGACCAACCTGATCAGTTTGATGTATAATATGTGTATGTGCGTATTTCTATTAAGCAAGAAGAAGCTTAAAATCTCTCAACCAATCAGAGAGCAGGGAAGGGGGGTG
>SSNS01000278.1:10067-36952 GCA_006937985.1 Aphyosemion australe | reverse complement strand
GTGTGTGTAACTAGATCTGTGTGTGAGTAACGAGATCTGTATGTGTAACTAGATCTCTGTGTGTGTGTGTATGTAACTAGATCTGTGCTTGTGTGTGTGTAACTAGATCTGTGCATGTGTTAACTAGATTTGTGTGTGTAACTAGATCTGTGTGTGTGAGTAACTAGATCTGTATGTGTAACTAGATCTGTATGTGTAAATAGATCTGTGTGTAACTAGATCTGTGTGTGTGCGTGCGCGCGTGTGTGTGACTAGATCTGTATGTGTAACTAGATCTGTGTGTGTGTGAGTAACTAGATCTGCATGTGTAACTAGATCTGCGTGTGTAACTAAATCTGTGTGTAACGAGATCTGTGTGTGTAACTCGATCTGCGTGTGTAACTAGATCTGTGTGTGTGTAACTTGATTTGTGTGTAACTTAGTCTCTGTTTGTGTGTGTGTGTGTGTGTGTGTGTGTGTGTGTGACTTGAGCTTTGCGTGTGTAACTAAATATCTACGTGTGTGACTAGGTCTGTGTGTGTGTGTGTGTGTGTGTGTGTAATAGTTGTTATTCACACACAAATACAGATTGAATTTACATACGCACAGATCTTTACACACGCACAGATCGTTTGAGATTTGTTTCTCCCCATACTATAGATATTTATGCACTCAAAACATAAAATGTTCTCATAAAATGTACACCATCATTACGGCTACTACTACTTATAAGAAGAAGCAGCCTGAAATCACAGAAAAGTTTCTAAAACCTCATGGGTCACATATTTTAGCATCATGCAGGTGGAATGCCATTAAATGTGCACTAGATGAAGTTAGTTCTGCTTAAAGCGAGGTCACTCTCCAGAAAAGCCTTTAACCTCTGGCCTCCACCCTTTAGCCCAGACAGCTGCAGGTTCTTCACCACCTCCGACACAAACCCACAGTCACTGATATCTACAACTGAATACCTGGCTTTATTAACAGGAACGCCATTTGTCTCGTTTTACAGGAACTACCTAAAGCTAGCAACCCTCCCGTGAACCTGAGAGTGAGCACCGCCCATCCAAACCCCTCACGCCTGGTTTGTGATGGTGCCAGCTCACTGTAATGCTAACATGTTAACTAAACGCTTCACATTTTACTACATAATAACTGGTTAAGCTGATTTTACTGCTTGACATACCTTGTTCAGGAGCTAACGTGGCCTTTCAATCAGTGCCTAGCAAACACAATGCTACTGGTGTTAGCTTCTGAAAGTCTCTGCTTTCGACACACACAAGGCCACGAAAGGGCCTACTGTTTACGAACATTTTATAACCACCCCAACATCCTATAAATTACCAACACACGGAGATTATTTATATCACGACGTAAAATCTGTAAGGTTAGTTTGCTACCTTAGCCTGACGCTAGCCAGGCCTGCCCAATGGCAGGCCAGATTCACCTCGATTAGAGCTAGATACGTTTCTAATTATTATACATTCAGTGCATTATACACACACAAACAGAATAATACCTTGCGAATTGTGCTTCTATTGTTTTCCGACAAAATGATCAAGACTGCAAGTGGCAGCTTAGGTGGTCTTTGGAACAAAAACTGCTTTGTTTTGCTCGCTCGTCGGCTCCCCTTGTCTCTACTGTTGATAAATGTGCGCTCCCTGTTACCTCCTGGTTCTTTCTGAGCCTGCCTGGCTTGTGTCGCTCACAGCGGACACTCGGTCCCTGCAGCGGGCTCTGGCGCCGCCCCGTGGCCGCTGGCTGTAATGGCAACAAGTCTAACTGCCTTCTGCAATAACAGAACGTGACCACCAGAGGGCGACCTCACCTCACTACAGGGGCGATTGGATGGCTTGCCAGGCTAGGGGCGATTTTATCATCAGAGGTTTAGGGGTGCTGAGCACCCAGAGAGCTGCCCGTCCAGCAAGATTAGTTTCACAGTTTTGTACATTTTAATACAATTCCGTTGCCACATTTGTAAAATAAAAGCAAAACACTCTTTTCCACAAATCAAAAAAAGGTTTCATAAATCACAAACAATGCTTTATGGATCCTGCTATTAGAATAACCTGGTCTAGGTTCAAAGGCTCTAGGTCAGTGATCCCCAACTCCCTTCCCTGAGGGCCGCTATCCAGCATGTTTTACTGTTTCCCTGCTTCAACACACCTGATTTTACTCAGCAGGTGATTAGCAGGCCTCTGCAGAACCGGATGAGCTGCTGAACAGGTGAATCAAGTGTGTTGGTTTAGGGAAACAACTAAAACATGCTGGATACCGGCCATTGGCCCTAACTTTCACAAATCACAAACTATGTTTTAAGGACTCTGCTGTGTGAGGTTTGATGTGTCCAGGTTGTTGTGGTTTTATAATAAGAGCAGGTTAAAGATGCTCAGGGAGTGAAACATTGGTTTCACATTTTTAACAGGGCTAAAAACGCCCGTGGTTTACGACCCCAAAGCAGCCTGCATGTGCAGAAGACAAGAACTCACACAGTGGAGAGGTGGAGCTGTGATGTGAAAGCCCTCACTGACAGTTCAGCCACAATTTCAGGATCACACCTGTCAACTCTCCCGTTTAAGCCTGGAAACTATTTTAGAAACTATAAACTATTTTATAAATAAATCCGAGACCATGGTCTTGAGTCGGAAAAGGGTAGAATGCCTTCTCCAGGTCAGGGACGAGGTCCTGCCCCAAGTGGAGGAGTTTAAGTATCTCGGGGTCTTGTTCACGAGTGAGGGAAGGGTGGAGCGTGAGATCGATAGGCGGATTGGTGCTGCGTCTGCAGTGATGCGGGCGTTGTACCGGTCTGTCGTGGTGGAGAGAGCTGAGCCGAAAGGCGAAGCTCTCAATTTACCGGTCGATCTACGTTCCTACCCTCACCTATGGTCACGAGCTTTGGGTAGTGACCGAAAGAATGAGATCGCGGATACAAGCGGCCGAAATGAGTTTTCTTCGCAGGGTGGCTGGGCTCTCCCTTAGAGATAGGGTGAGAAGCTCGGCCATCCGGGAGGGGCTCGGAGTAGACCCGCTGCTCCTCCACATCGAGAGGAGCCAGTTGAGGTGGCTCGGGCATCTGATTAGGATGCCTCCTGGACACCTCCCTGGTGAGGTTTTCCGGGCACGTCCAACCGGGAGGAGACCCAAAGGAAGACCCAGGACACGCTGGAGAGATTATGTCTCTCGGCTGGCCTGGGAACGCCTTGGGATTCCCCCGGAGGAGCTGGCCCAAGTGGCTGGGGAGAGGGAGGTCTGGGCTTCCCTCCTTAGGCTGCTGCCCCCGCGACCCGACTCCGGATAAGCGGCAGAAAATGGATGGATAAACTATTTTACTCCTTATTCTCTGTGTCTTCCCATATTAGTATTCTCTGAAAATGTTCCTGTATTAAGTACATTCATGGAGAACAACCCCTCCACCTCCGCTGTCATGGAGACCAGAGAGACGCTCAGAGTGCACGTGTTTGACCTGTAAATTCATTCGTTAAAGACTAATACGCCATTTAATTTTTTTAATTAAAAAACTTAAAGGTTGAATATGGAACAATTTAATAAAAAGCTATATGTTTTGTTTAAAATAATCCCTCCATGGGGCGTTTAGAGGTGTGCAAAATGAAGGTACGGTATTTCCTATATATATAATATCAAATATTTATTTTGACGGGCACGACACCGGGTTTATGTTTACATCTACCAGCCAATAAAATAAACTCATTAATAGAAATTAGTCCTTATCCTGTACGATTCGTAGTCTGCGGTTGTGAGGCCGGTTGGATGTACTGCCAAATTCTCTGAAACACCTTTGGAGACAAACATTCTTAACGTTTTCCAATGCTGTAAAAATGTGCATAAAAAATATAAATTTTTAACATTTCTGTCAATAAAAATTTGCGTCATAGCCTGCGACACACGTTTCAGTGCAGCGCCCATAGATATATGGCAGCGCTGTGCCAGGCAGATGTATGTAAACAAACCGGTGGGTGTGTCAGGGCCGTGGATCCCAAAGGGAAAAAGAGAAAGATGAGAACAGAGGATTCAAGGAAGAATGGACTGAATTATTTGTTTTCATTGTCGACGCGGAAGGATTACCTGGAAAAACTTCAACTTTTCACTGCTGTTGCTCGGACAAGGACCAATCAGCGGAGGTTTCACTGACTGACCAATGAGGGGACAGGATGCTTCTCAGTACATCTCCGGGTAAACATGGAGGAAAAGTTAATACTTGCCGTGTCTGATGTCCCAGAGCTTTACAAGACTTCACTTAACTCCAGCAAAACCTTGTGAGACTTCATATCTACCGCTGTTTCAACTCTGAACTGCTTTAATAACCCAAAATTCCCTCCAGTCTGACGCCAATCAAAACAACGGAAGACTCGCTGTTCACCCTGGAACAGAGGCTGGCTTTTGCCGCTGCCGCATGTCGCCTCCTGTGTGTTAGGTTATAAAAGTAGATTTAAGAAGTGGATTACATCTCCAAACTCCACGCCTGCTGCAAGTTTTGTTGCAACCTGAGAGATAAAAGCGGGGAAAACTGTTCACGAATGGTGATTACATGAAGGATTCATTCATCAAAATATCAGAGCACCTATTTCAGACTTCAAAAACAAAACCGAGATAATCCAGAAAATTAAAGACATCCCTCTCTCCACAAAGACAAGGACCATTAAAACGACAGGAGACGTCACCAATCAGCAAATCAAAGACATTAATTCAGCTCCAGCGTCCTCAACTACCTGTGATGAGTCGTGTGATGTGATCGATATCAAACAGACAGCGCTGTTATGCAGGTATGTGAGCTGTGATGGGCTCAAGAAGAAATGATCAAATTAATACCACTGATTAATATTGTAATGGAAGTTCAACTTAAAGCACCAAATATCTACAGCAGAGTCACGTGGTGTGTCGTTCTCTCCAGGATGCTGCAGGAAAATAAACATTTAATCATGAATGCTCATATGTATTTGTAGCCTATTTAGTCATTTTGATAATAGGCTAATATAGCTAATATACACGTACAACCTGTGTTGCCTTCATATAAGTCTTTTCATTTTTTGCGGCTCCAGACAGATTTGTTTTTTGTTTTTTTGGTCCAATATTGCTTGAACATTTTGGTTTGCAGACCCCTGGGTTAGAGCAAACCAACACTTAGAGTAGTAAACGTTCTGAGCACTACCCCTAAATATGCATCATCTCAAAGGTTGCTTGTTGATGTGATTATCTCATACTCAAGAACAAAAGATTAAATTATAACAGAAACTAAACAAGACGTACCAGACGAAGCTGAAGTTGGTTTTCTTTTTTAGTTTCAGAGTCAGAAAGAGCAATTCCAACCAGTTTACCCAGAGCATCCCTGAGCATATTTAATTTATGAAAGTTCAAACAAAGCAGATTTCAGCACTTTTTTGCATCTACAGGTGAAACTGGAAAAGTTAGAATCTGGTGCAAATTAAAGTTCATTTATGTCACTAATTCAACCTAAAAGGTGAAACTAATCTATGAGACAGACCCATTCCATGCAAATCCAGATATTTCAGCCTTTATTTGTTATAATAGTGATGATTATGGCTACAGTTGATGAAAACCCCACATTCAGAATCTCAGACAATTAGAATATTGTGAAAAGGTTCAATATTCTAGACTCAAAGTGTCACACTCTAATCAGCTGATGAATCCAGAACACCTGCAGAGGGTTCCTGAGCCTTTTCATTTATACAACCACGTTCGTTTAACTGAAATTTAATCAGGGATGAGGAATTCAATGGAAGAATAACTTTGCAAACAAAAACAGGAGAAAATCTGATCGTTGATGGCTCAACACACACACACACACACACACGAGTGAAAGGTCATGCCTTTAAAGGTGTCCTAGAATGCAATTAATCAACAATCTAAAACAGAGCTTTGAGCCTCCAAAAAGCATGAGAAAATTTTTTTGGCTTTCATCTGTCACAGGAGCCCTGATACAGGTCATTCTAAACTCCCTTACTCAGGCCTTCAGTGAAAAGAGCTGCAATCAGAAAGGACATTTAGATAGGAACTACCGGCTACCCCCTTCACATAACTCTAAGGTCATTGATAATCCAAGCAATGCAGATATTCCCTCTCAGGGTTACCATGCGTGACTCGGAGTTTAATAGTCTTTAATGTTAGTCTAAACAGGTCTGGTACACTTAGAAAAATTAATCGGTTTCAAATAACAACCTGTGAGTTCAAACTGTGATAAAATATTAAGTGGAGATCTCCTAGAAATCAATTAAAATGATATTTCAGTGGTCAAGAGGTTGAATCCCCGGGGAATGAAGAGGTTGCTGTATACCTGTTATATCCGAAACTGCATATTGGATACTTTAAATTATCGCCTCTGAACATTGAAATTCCTATTGGTTGGATAATCTGTGGAAAGACTGAATGAATAGTTAAGAAATCACCTGTTTAACGTCCACACACAGAGAGCTATGTGTGTGTGTTTCTCTCCGGCAGAGAGACAGAGAGAAACCAAGCAGCAGGAGGGTTTCTCACAGTGGCAAACTTACAGCCTTGGGAGTCAAGGAGGGCACTTTGTTTATTAGTAGATAAAAATGAAATAATAACTAAAATAAAATATATAGGTGAGACGGGAGAGAAGTATGATGCATGGATGATGCTTTTAGACAGATTTATGTTACCAAAGTACTGATAATGATGATAGATATTTGAATTGCAGCATAAACATGTTAATGGATGACAAAGTTAATGGATAATAAAATTATAATAAAATTATGAGTGATAATAAAATTACAGAATGAAAATATGTTGTAGTGGTGGAGAATGTGGCCACAGCAAAAGACAACATGCACATTTTAAAGTTGCTATATTCCAGAACTAAATGTAACTACATAGATATAAATTATGTTTATAAACGACTTGGTAAAAGTATCCAATGTACTCATATCGTTCTGGTTGCAGATGACACAACACTATTTTACTCGGGATTGGATATTAAGGAGGTGGCGACAGTGATGAATAATGAACTGATTAAAATTAAAAAACTGGTTTGATTTAAATAGATTGACACTGAATCTTATTATAACACATTTCATACTGTTAAAGATAAACACAACAGTGATGTGTCATTGGAAATAGATGGGACTGAAATCACAAGGGTAAAAGACACAAGAGTTCTTGGAGTGTTTATTGACGAAGACTTGACCTGGAAATCACATATTAGTTACATAACAGGTAAAATTGGCAAATCCTTAGGAGCATTACATAAAGTCAAGTTCTTACTGACTAATTATGGTTTGTTGGCATTGTACAATTCACTGATTGTTCCATACTTGACTTATTGTGCAGAAATCTGGGGAGCAACTTACAAAAGCTATACACAACCCTTATTTATTTTACAGAAAAGAGCTTTGAGAATCATCAACTATAGTGGCTGTAGAGATCCATCAAACCTGTTGCTCATCAAATATAAATTACTGAAATTTCATGATTTAAATGACTGAAAAATCTTACAACTATGTATAAAGCCAACTTAAGTACTCTGCCAACAAACGTTCAGAGGATATTTGTAAAGAGAACTAGTGATTATATGCTGAAAGAAACTGATATGTTACAAAACCTAGATTTAGAACTAAAATTAAGGAATGGAGTATGTCTGTAAATGGTGTTCAATTATGGAATAACCTTAAAAGGGAAATTTAAAAATCACCGTCTTTTAATATATTCAGAAAATGTACAAAATTGAGTGTACTAAGTAATTATGAAATTTTTACATTAAGCCAATGGTCATGATTGCTCTGGAAATAAGAATAGGAAATACTTAAAAATTAATCTGTATATGTGTCTGACAAATGGAAACTGTGGAGATCTTTTTTTCTGGAAAAGGGGGCAGATGTTTTCTTCATTCTGCTCCTTTTCATTCAAAGTTGAATTTTTTTTGTTATGTATGTCTTATGGGTTAGATGTTTTATTTGTTTTATTTTGAATGACATTAAGTCGATTTAAAGGGAAAAATTCATAGCTGAAGCTACCAACAGGATACTGATTTTAATTTGACATGACAACCAGTATGATATATGCTGGGAAAGCAAAAGAAAATAAAGCCATGTTTGTCTGGCCAAAGGGCAATGAGGCCCCAGTCAGCTGACGTGTGTGAGGAGCTGAGAGGGGAGAAAACGAAAACATTTTCCCTTATCTTCAAGATTAAACCCTTCAAGGACTTTTGCCACCAAAGTGTAGCAGAATTCTCACAGTCTTCCAGAGTGAAGGAAGGAAAAAAATTACAGTTATTTAGCGGGGGGAAAGAAATACAAAGGGTACTGTAAATTTATAATCATCCCCCCACAGCCAGAAGACCTCGAACATGTCCAGTTAACCACACCACATCATGAAACCACAAATGTCAGAGTCCACTGACTGACTTATTTGTCTCTGCAAATTTATATTTATTCTATGTAGACATTTCAGGCTGCTCTGAGGTTGAGCAGCTGTTTTCTTCGGGCCTGTTTATTATTTTGCCTCGACGTCTTGGTACAGAGCAGTTAAACATTGGCTGGTGCCAAGGACGTCGTCCAGACTCAATGCAGCTCCCCCTCTACCGTGGTAACAACTTTATTAGAAATTTATACTAATGGATTATTTTCTGGTAGACAAAATTGGTGCAGAAAGATTCTTGTTTTGGGATATCGGTCTCTGAATCTGAAATGCTTAAGTTGATGAATTTCTCTGTTTGCACACCTTTGAACTATGGCAGAATCGCAGCATGGGAATGCACCGTGGCAAGCAAGCTAACGCACACTTCAAAACTGTTGCGGCTGCTGGAAGCGGTCCAGCTCCCGAAACACCTGGCCTTGTGTGAATGTCAGGCTCACCAGACTACGGACTCAGATGTCTCCAGGGGAAACTCTTTTGCTGTCCGGCGTGCAAAGCTTGCAGCTCAAGGGCTCCCTCTGCCGGAATCTTCGTTTTACTGCTCTGAGACCCTGACACATGAGATCCTGCGTGACGATTGATATTTGATAAACACGTCTTTCCACACTGTAAACTTTTCTTCTTTTGCTAAAGACTATTGTCGGAAATGTTTGATTTGTATGAGAAACAATGCTCAGGGCCGTTTACGGCCGAAAAGGGGAAGTTTCCCTACGCCAGAATACCCATTTCACACCATACACATGGATTTCATTGAATTGCCACAGATGCATGGAGTGAGATATTGCCTTGTGGTGATAGATGCATTATCCAAATGGCCAGAAATTTACCGAAGAAATGTGACGCTTTAACAGTGGCGAAGGTGTGGTGCACTCATTTTTTATTTATTTTTTTCCTACTTATGGAATTCCTTCTGTTATCAGGTCAGACAATGGTCGAACAATGGAACACATTTTTGTTAATGAGGTGATGACTAGATGACGGACAAAATACCCTTGCCGACTGGATGGTTAAAATGTTTTCTGAGGAAAAAAGTCATAATATACAATGATCTCGCAGAGCCCTCTTGTGCTTTTTCGCCCACACAGGTCGTGAAACCAGGAAATTGTGTCCTAATCAAAGTGCTTAAACGAGACAACTGGATTTCTCCGCGTTGTGACAGTCCGTATCAGGTCCTGCTCCCCCCACAGCTGTGGAAGTTGCTGAGAGGCCATCTTGGATCCACCTTTTCTCATTGTAAACTCATCGAAGTCACCTAACCGCCGTTAGGGCGGCAACGAAGTCCAGGCTTCAAAGGGGCTCATGACAACAGGTCACGAGCGTCTCAAACCTGGTGAAGATGGTCGTCTGCTACAGGCATACAGGATGCCTCACTCATGGCCTCTACTGTGGCCCGCCTCTCAGCACCTGACGGACGGTTTGGAACTGCAGCAGCTGCCTGGGGCACTGGAGATGGAACGGAGTTTGGATCTGCAACAATGCAACAGTCCGACGTGATGGACCACCACCTGCACTCGCGGACCCCTCTGGACGTCACAGGAGGACAGGACGGAAGAGAGACTCCAGATCGGGATGGAAGATCCGGACCCACGCACCCGAACTGCACCCTGGTTTCACAGTTCCTGGGACGGAGGGCCTTCGTCTGGACACACCGCTGCTGGGAGGGAACTCCTGGTTTGCATCGGTCACTGCCATCGTCCGAGCAGCACAAGTCAACGCGTCGTGCTACGTCTGCTCGGTGATACCACACTCCCTCAAGAGTCTTCGCTACTGAGGCCTGCAGCGTTAAGTTCAGTTGATGTTTTTTGTATTCTGTATGGCTTGGCTCATCCACGATGCTCCACTCACCCAAATGATTGTTGGTTACGCATAGACACCTCTGCCCTGGCACAGTGTTCATCATGGCATGATAATTGATCTGTATCAATAGTACTGATGTTTTTGCAGACCCTGCCGGTTCACTCACACCACATAAGCCCTGTTTCCTTTATCGGAACTTCGGGGTAAATTTACCGGAAGTTCCCGACGTGCGCTTGTCTCCACTTGACCGGGCCGGCCGAACGGCCGTTTTCTGGGCCGTTTTCCGGAACCTTCTGAGTACCTGATCAGGGGTAGGTACTCGGCCCGATGGAGTCGCTGAGCGGAACCTTCGGTTAACTCACGCTGATTGGTTGTAACTCCGTAGGAAATTACATCAGCAGTCGACCTTATCCAAAACAACCGGCAGTAATAAAATTAGAAGAGTTGCTAGTGAAGCAGGAAGCGAACGGAATGCGATCGTGTTTAAAATTAAACTCCCGACACTCCTCACCTTTATTTAACCAGGTAATGTCCCATTGAGATTCAAAACCTCTTTTCCAAGGGAGTCCTGGCCAAGAGGCAGCATAAACAGTTACAAAAATGACAGAAAAATAGGCAACATTTAAAAACAATTACAAGTAAAAACAGTGGACTGAAAAGCTCTCAGTTTGGCCTTAAAAGTGTTCAGTGAAACCAATTCCATTAGCTTCCAATGTTGTTGCAGTTTGTTCCATGTGGAGGGAGCTGAGTGAACGAAGGCACGTTTTCCCATGGTAGTTCGCACAAACGGAACCTCCAGCTGTACATAATCGCTTGAGCGCAAACAGTAGGAGGCAGCCCTTTTCCATGAGATTAAGGTGCACAGATAATAAGGGAGAAGTCCAAGCATAGCTTTGTATATAAAAATATACCAGTGGCTCGCTCTCCTGGAGGCTAAGGAGGGCCATCCCACCCGCAGGTAAAGATCACAATGATGAGTCGAGGCGTTGCAGTTGGTAATAAACCTCAGTGCAGCATGATATACCGAGTCAATCTTATGAAGGCACTGAGCCGAGGCATTCATATATAACAAGTCTCCATAGTCCAAGACTGATAAAAAAGTTGCATTGACCAGGCGTTTTTTTGCTTCAAAGGAAAAACAAATTTTGTTTCTAAAAAAAAAGCCCAATTTGAGTCTAAGTTTTTTTACTAGATTGTCTATGTGGGACTTAAAAGTCAGCGAGTCATCCAGCAAAATGCCTAGGTACTTATAGGTGTGGACCGTATCAATGATATTACCCTCCAATGTAGTTACCACCGGAGTGTTATGTACTGTTTTCTTTGCATTTGAGAACAACATTAGTTTGGTTTTATCAGCATTTAGAACCAACTTTAACTGCAACAGTTTTTGCTGTACCATATCAAACGCTTTTTGCAATGATTCAACAGCGCTAGTGGGGTTTGATCCAAAACAGTAAATTACAGTATCATCTGCATAAAAATGCATATTTGCATTAGGCACATTTTCACCCAGGTCATTTAGATACAAAATGAATAAAAGAGGACCCAGTATTGAACCCTGTGGCACCCCCTTGTGGATCTTTAAAAAATCTGAAAACTGGCCATCACTTTTAATACACTGGGTCCTGTCAGTCAAGTAATTTTCAAACCAGGAAACAGCATGTTTAGACAGTCCCAAGTTAACCAATCTATGCTTTAAAATGGAATGATCCACTGTGTCAAAAGCTTTTGATAAATCAATAAAAAGTGAAGCACAGTGTTGTTTTCTGTCGAGGGCAACAATTATGTCATTTATTACTTTAACAGCCGCCGTGGTGGTACTGTGCATTTTCCTAAAACCAGACTGCAATGGAGATATCAAGTCCTTTAAGTGTAAAAAGTCTTTTAGTTGTTCACTAACAAGAGTTTCCAGAACTTTTGACAAAACACACAAGTTTGATATTGGCCTGTAATTAGTTAAANGGAGGAGTAGGGAGGAAGGGAGGGAGTATTGATTCTGGGTCTGGGTTCTGATCCTGATTCAGGTCCGGGTATTTGTTCTGTTCCTGTATCTCATCTAAGGCTACGTTCACACTGCAGGTCTTGATGCTCAATTCCGAATTTTTGAGTAAATCCGATTTTTTTTGTGGCTGTTCACATTATAACTGAAATGCGACATCAAACACTCTCCAGTGTGAACGCTTCACAGCCCCAAAGCGACCCGCATGCGCAGAAGACAAGAAGTCCCAGTCAGAACCAGGAGAGGTGGAGTTGTGATGTGAAAGCCTTCACTGACAGTTCAGACACAGGATCACACCTGAGTCTCTCGTTTTGGGGTGGAAACTATTTTAAAATTGTTTGAGTAGCGTAAACGGTGTGGGTGTAGTAAACATCTGTTTGCAGAAAAAGTGACCTTGAAATGTCAGAGTGCGGAATGTTGAGCTCAGAGTGCAGAGGACAGATTTTAATAAACTAGAAACCTCAAAACTAGTTAACGCTACGACCACAATTTTTCGAGTACGTCCATAAATTATACATCAAAACGGAGGAAAATCCGTCAGCTTTCATCCAGCGCAAGTCTCATTTCCCTCGGTTCTACGGTTCTCTCATGGCACTTCCTGAAGTCGAGCAAAGTCGGTTTTCGGCCCTATTCTTTTGAATGGGGGACGGAGGAGAACATCCTGAAATTTAAAACTCGTACCTCAAGTTTAACCTGTGATTGTAGAAAAACCGTAAAAGATATCAAGAAGCTGAAAAAATTTGAGTTTGAACTGAAGTGAAGTTGAAAATGAGTTAAATTGTCAAAGTTAGCAGAATGAGATAAAAATAAACTGTTAGAAAGAGCAGAAATTGAACTTTAAGGTTTCAAAACTTTCTCAGACAATCAAAGACCAGGGATGGTGGACGGCTGGTTTCCTGAGTTTAAGCTGATCGATTTGGTGTATAACATGTCTGGGTGCGTATTTCTGTTAACTTGGACGAAGGTTGAACTCTCTCGGCCAATCAGAGAGCAGGGCTGGGAGAAGGCTGGTTTCCTGAGACCAAGCCGATCAATTTGATGTATAACATGTCTGGGGGTGTATTTCTGTTAACCAAGAAGAAGCTTGAACTCTTTCAGTCAATCAGAAAGCAGGGATGTCGGGGGGGGGTAATGGGTTCCTAAGACCAAGCTGATCGATTTGATGTATAATATGTGTCGGGGCGTATTTCTGTCAACCAAGAAGAAGCTTGAACTCTCTCAGCCAATCAGAGAGCAGGGATGGGCGGGAGGGGGAGCGAGGGGGGGGGCACTGGGTTCCTTAGACCAAGCTGAACAATTTGATGTATAATATGTGTGGGTGTGTATGTCTGTATAGCAAGAAAAAATTTTAAAACTCTCAGCCAATCAGGGAGAGAGGGGGGGGTGGGAGCGAGAGAGAGAGACAGAGAGAGAGGGGTGGGGAGAGAGAGAGTGAGGGAAAGTGAGATAGATAGAGGTAGGGAGGAAGAGTGAGGGGGAGAGAGGAAGACAGAGAGATGGGGGAGACAGAGAGAGAGAGAGAGAGGGGTAGGGAGGAAGGAAGGGAGGGAGCTGGGACTTAATTTTGGGGGGGGGACGGGTGGGACATGTCCCCCCCACTTTTTCAAAAGGCAGTTTTGGTCCCCTGCACTTTTTTCCGTCCAAAAACAATATTACGCTCCATTAAATGGATTTGGTTGAGCACATGGGCGTCGCACCCGTGGGGGATGTGGGTGTTCTTTTTCTAATGAGGAGGCTGAACACCCACACTTTTCCAGCAGTTTTGCTCAAAACTTTACTAACAGTCTGGTCCCTCCGTGTATCGCTCGCTGTTTCCTTCTCTCCCCCTCCCTTTCCTGTTGATCACTGAAACCCACACCTCTGCGCACCGGTGTTACGTCAAAGATTCTCGTACGTTCCATCATTGATGTGTTTCTCCAGCTGCTCCGCGCCTCCCAACTGAAAAAATCGCGCGCGCTCATTAAAGCTGCATTCCCAGCGCGCTCTGCTCGTACAAGAAAACTACAACCTTGTTGAGCTCAAACATCTTATTTGAGCAAATCCAGAGCTTTAAGTGGGCCCCTCCCGATATATGCAGAACACGCGCTCCATGAGGGGCCTCGTTTTGCGCACGAGTACTCATTCTCTCCAAACGCGCAAAAGGCGCATCGCTGTTGCGCGCTGCGCACACATCACCGTCAGCTACCGTTAGCCCAGGCAGGAGGAGAGAACAAAGAGACGAGGTTTCCGACACCGTGCACGCTCCCGCAATGATTGACAGCAGCAGCATCTGAACAACCAGTGGTCAGATGCGCCGACAGGCAGGTGGAAACATGGAGGTGGAGATGCATCCAAACGGATGAGAATAAGCACAAGAAAAAAAGTCAGAACAAGAGGAGGAGTGAGCTGCACTTGAAAGTGGGAATGTTGATAAATAAAGAAAAACTTTGTGAGCATAAACATCCCAGCTGCTGCTGATCATGAGACAGAAGAGACGATGATTCTGTCTGGATGGACTGGAGAATATTTTACAGCAGCTCTGATTATTTATTAAATGTTTTGTTAAATGCACAAACCTTCACTTCTGTCCTGTTGTCTCTGGTTCACAGCCTTCCAGTCCAATAGTATCCTATAATTAGTTGTTGTAGTCATATTTACATCAATTTCATTTGATAATTTCCCATTGAGAGCAAAACAAATCCTAATCTGCTTGTCTGATAGATTTCTGGTCATAACAGGGCCGATGCTGAAGTCTGAACTTAACCCTAACCCAGCTGCTTCTGCTGAGTGAAGCTTGAGGTTCATCAAAGGCACAAGAACACCTGAGTGGCAGTAATTGAACCTAAAAGGTGAAACTAATCTATGAGACAGACTCATTCCAGATATTTCAGCCTTTATTTGTTATAATTGTGATGATTATGGCTACAGCTGATGAAAACCCCACATTCAGAATCTCAATTCAAATATAGTGAAAAGGTTCAATATTCTAGACTCAAAGTGTCACACTCTAATCAGCTGATGAATCCAGAACACCTGCAGAGGGTTCCTGAGCCTTTAGATGGTCTCTCAGTCTGAGCTGGATTACTGACATAAGTGGACTTTTGCTCCAGATTCTCATTTCTGAGTTTCACCTGTAGACCACATTAGAACTGGCTCTGCTAAAAACTACGATACTTAGATTANAAAAAAAAACCCCTGGAACACAAGGCGGAATTTCCCCACAGCTGTTACTAAACTCCGCACCAGAAAACCCTGAGGAATTCCCCCACTGTTAAACTCCGCACCGGAAAACACCTTGGAATTTCCCCACATCGCTTTAATTCGCGGGGCTTTGTTGTCTCACAGAGCGCTGTAAAAACTGAGCTTCTGGTCATTGAACGCCACATTTTACATCATGCAGCTGCTCTCGTCCTCTGAATGGATTAAATTATGATAAACTTCAACAGAATAAATACTTTTAATGTTATTATTGTTACTGTGGACGCTTTCTGGCACTGATCAGTGACATCACTCACTGCCGAAGCAGTCGCGATATGCTGACGTCTGTGCAAAGTCCTGAAAGAGCTGAATTTGAATGGAGACAGAACAGCTGAGAGGACTGGGACATTTGAATCTCCCGGTCTTTTCCCCATCCCAGGATTTACCCTGAAGTTCTGATAAAGGAAAGGAGCCTATAGACCGCAGATTCAGCTACGTAACTTGACTGCACTCACTTCCCATGGTTTTTCAGGTTTTCCACCTTTCATGTTAGCAACCTTTCAGATGTTGCGCCTTTTTACCTGACACAGCCAGCAACATCACCGCCACCCTTACACACATGACCAACCTCTTATCTCAAATGAAAGCTGATGTGCTCAGGGTTCCAAGAGGATTCACCTTCTGGGAAAGGATGACTTCCGGTTCCTGGTACAATTTTTTACAATGATTATTACACTTTATTGCTACGATATTTGATGCCTGTCATTATTTTTCTTGTTTTTCTTGCTATGTTTTCATGCTGCTTTAAACCATGTACCATGTATCACCTATATGATTAATGTTTCGCTTGTTCACTATTCTAATGTTTTGACTCACCCACCTGCCACTCCTATTGATTTTGATGTTTCTGATTTGACCGGTATCCCGGTATCCCAACTGTAAATGATGATTTTGTCCTCTACGTTTTTACTGGAATGATGCTTGGGATGAAGTTCTTAGTGTTGTGGTATTGATCACTGACTACAGCACGGCTGCAGCATCACGTTCTGTGATTTCCAAACATGTGATTGCTTCTACTGATTTCACGTTCCGTGCCGAGGTTTCTTGTTTTGATTCTGCTGTTGACGCTTATTTTAGATGTATTGATTTACTCTCCCTGTACCAACTCGGAGTTTATGATTTTCGTGACGAACACCTGTCCTGGTTTTATCCTTTCCCCCTTCCCTGAAGTCATGATTGATGGAACTTTCATAGACAATGGTGACAAGTTATGAAAGTGGATGATATTTCATGCATGTTATGTATAAATACCATAAAACAGGAGGGATTATGTTATAGAATTTCTAAGTCCTGTACTGCTCCAGGTTAAGTCCGCCGCAAGGGGCTGTAGGTTAGTCCGCCGCAAGGGACTCTTGGTTGTTTGGGTTGGTTTTTGCACGTTTTACCGTGATAAAACGTTAGCTCCAGCATGTCACTGTGCTCAGATAGTTACCCGATCGGTCCTGGTGACCATGTCGGGACGCTCTACCTCTCCCCCATTCAGTAAAACCTTTACTCCTGATGTTTAGATCAAATCCATGCTTTACTTTCCTTGGCCTTATTTAGAAATGAAACCCAAATTCAATGATGTTTATCAGGAATTGTACTTCAGTTGTTTACAAATTAACAGACCTTTAACTGTGGCATGAGAGATTACATATGAATCTTAGCGCCATCAGATGACCTTCAGCCATCATGGAACCACTCTGCTTATAACCTTTTATTGTTTTTATCCCAAATAGCGAAATTGACCTCTATCATTAGTCAATAGATATTACTAACCAAAGACTGCAATTAACCTTCTGTTATAGACCAAATATGCGTTTTATCAACCTTAATTTCAAATGAATACCTTGAAACTCGGACAATGTGACTCTGTAGATCAACTTTTTGAATTATCTGTGTTTTTGTCGTTCAACTTTAGGATTAGAACTACCGGTCTCCTGCAGTATTTTATATTACTTTATAAATTACAAATTATATTTATATTATATATTACGTTAACCGTTTAACTGTCCAAAGTTTAACTAATTTCCAAAACTCCTTTATGCTGCTATGCTGCTATTTAGGATGTGATTGAATTGTCGTCTAATTTTGCTCATCTCCAGGGTCATATATATATATATTCATGTAACTATCCATTCTTCGCTGTTTATTTATCTATTTAGTCCTTTATATTTCAATTTGATTCATTTTAGGAGTTATCAACCTAATTTAGTAATCCTTTGTGTGCGTTTGTGCTGTTAATTATGCCAAAATAATGTTTTATTAGTCACCGTTCATGAGTTTGCCACTGTAGTTATTCTGCTTTGTGTGTGGGACATTTAATTTAATGTAGATAGCACAAAATGTGAATTTGGGGCCAAATTAATCATTTTCAACTGTGTTGCTTTAACTTTAACTTCTTGCTCCTAAAAGGCTCAGTTTTGCTTCCCATCGCTGCCGCTCAAGCAAACACACACAAACAGTCACGCCTCCAGACAGACACCACAGCAGCATTTTACACACAGACCCTGAGCCCACACGGATCAGAACCAGAACCTCAGACACACCTCCAGCACACACACCATTGCAGGACTCCTCGCTCTGGTCCACGCCCACTCAGCAGCAGCACACACTCAGGTTCCAAACTCACTCATGAAACGACAAAGTTCCAGCAGGAACACCGCAAATCACACCAAGACCACCAATAACTGGTCATTCATCCACGTAGCCACACCTTAACAAAAACATCCACACACTCAAATCATGCACTAGGAAGTAGGTGGAAGTCCACCTCCTATCAGTGTGGGAACTACTACCAACCAATGAACAAACAAATAGACAGACAGACAGACTAACAAATGGGTAACTGGAGCTAACGTTTTATCACGGTAAAACGTGCAAAAACCAACCCAAACAACCAAGAGTCCCTTGCGGCGGACTTAACCTGGAGCCCCTTACGGCGGACTCGACCTACAACCCCTTGCGGCGGACTTAACCTGGAGCCCCTTACGGCGGACTCGACCTACAGCCCCTTGCGGCAGACTTAACCAATTTAGAAAACTCACAGTTACCCCAGCCGGCAATGTTTAATCTAGATATAGACAAGAATGTCTCACCAAATCTCCCCAGCTCAGAAGCTAGAGTTCGCAGACCAGGTGGCTCCCTGGCGAACGTCAGACCCCAGGCGCCGACCTCCACCGAAAGCAGGGCGTTGCAATGTCCGGTCGGTGGCATCTGGCGTCGACAGCAAAGACCCCCAGGCACCGCTCAAAGGACCAATTTATGTTAGGGATTTTCTCAATCAACCTAATTATCCGGAACTGAGGAGATAAGGGAGAAAGACAAAATGAGACACATAGAACCATTTGCAAAGGGTGACAGACCAACTCAGGACAGAGTACAGTCTGCCCCGAGCGGCTGCACACAGAGTTTATTTAAAGTGTGAGATAAGGCTGTGGGTGTGTTTACATGATGTGTGGTGTGTGTGTGTGAGATGCGGTGCAGAGGAAATACAGAAGCAGTACAGGACTTAGAAATTCTATAACAACCCCTCCCACTCGGCCAGGACATGCTGATTGGTTGGTTTTCCCAGAAGGCCTCAGACACATGCAGGTTTGAGGGGGCGTGGCTCCTCCTTATGACGTGTTAAGGAAGGCTTTCTCAGAACAGGAGGTTTTCTCTCGCCTTTTTCAACTTTCTAATTTACATAAAAAGTAGGTCACACACGGCTTTGACTGTTTGGCACTCTACTGTTGACCACCCAAGCTGTCTTTATTCAACAACAACAAGGAAAATGTTGGTTTACAGTCTAGGTCCCCTTTAACTCTGTAAACCAACATTTTCCTTGTTGTTGTTAAATGATCATCAGGGCAGCTGTAAAATGTCATCTCCAGTCCATCCAGACAGAATTATCCTCTCTTCTGTCTCATGATCAGCAGCAGCTGGGATGTTTCTGCCCACCAAGTTTTTTTGTCCACTTTCAAGTGAAGCACACTCCACATCTTGTTTTGACTTTCTTTCTTGTGCTTACTCCTGATATTTCTGTTTGGATGCCATCTCTCCATCTCCACTCACCTGCCTGTCGCATCATTTAACCACTGGTTGGTCAGATGCTGCTGCTGTCAATTACTGCAGGAACGAACGTGCACGGTGTCGGATAACTGGTTTTTTTTCTCTCCTCATGTCTGAGCCGATGGTGCTGCACTCGGGCCTCACGGCAATGATGCCCCTTTTTGCGCATATGGAGAGAATGCGTCCTTTTGCGCAAAATGAGGCTCCGCATGGAGCGCGCTGCTTATGGAGAGGGAGGGGCGCTGGATACCTTGTGTTTATTGAAGACGGAAAGACATTTTTCAGAAATGTCTGAGATTGTGACCAATAAATGACCGTAAAAACTACCGGTAAGCATGAGAGGTAAAACATTAAAAGTGCCTACTGCGTGCAGCGCATCAGCCACTCAGGAAGGTGGTGCACAGAGCCTCAGAGCCCGACTCTATGAAAGGTGAGTGGATTAAACCACTGTTGAGGCGGGGGTGTGGGGGGGTGCTGCATTTTTGCTGCTAAAATGTAACGTTTCAACCAAGCACTGTATGCTTTTTATATTTTACAAACGTCTTTAAAAAACATAAAGTAAACCTTTTCTCAAATTTTAGGGGTGCTGGGATTTGATATAGGGGCGCTTCACCCCCCCCCCCCCAATAAGGGCTAAAAACGCCCATGCCTCACTGTCACAACTGAACGCTGATTTTTGACAACAAAAACTGTCAGACTTGAATTAAAAAGATTATTTCGCTGGTTTGTTGAACAGCACTTTTATTGGGTTGAAAACTGTATGAAAATACTTTGAAAAAACATCATCACATAAGAGGAAATGAAGCATGTTTCCCTGTAATTTGCTGACCACAATGAATGCTCAAAGTATAGAAATAAAGTAAATAATAAAAAGATCAAATAAGCATGCACAATACAAGAAAACAACCAAATTGTAAATTGTAAGGGAATGTGCAATAGTAGGTTAAACATCAAATAGTTCAGTTTTAATGTGAAAAATGCAAATAAAGAGTCTATGTTCAGGGTTGGGGTGGGTGGGCTCTCTGCAGATGGAGGTGGCTCTCTTGTGGACTCTGCAGTGGTCTGCACCACCCAGCCTTTGTATTTGTTTCTAGTAACACTCAGATGTTTTTACCTAAGTTATAGGATACGTTTACATTGAAGTCTAAGTCAATGTGTTAGCAGGAATGGGAATAGAGTTAACTACTGCAGTTAGCTGAGGATAGTCAGCTACAAGAACAGCTGATTACAAGAAGGTTGGTTGTTGGAGACGGTGTTTCCCCTCACCACGAAAAAGCAAAATAACAGTAATAATGAAATGATGTATGGTTCCAGAAGAGAGGGACACAGAGAGTTAAGGCTCTGGAGCCCATGGTGGAGAGGAGGAGGGTGTGTGTGGATGTGAAGTATGAAGGAGTGAGGTTATGGTTAGGGTCCTGGAGATGAGACAGACCACACAGGTCTAGATTAGCCTAAACCAGTGGGGGGGGGGGTGTAAATGACCACTGAAGCTCTACTCTAGAGTTTGTAAAAAAAACAGCATCAGTCACTCGCTGCATCGTTCTTTATGTGAGATTTTTATTCTGAAAATTTTTCACAGATCGGCTTAAAAAAAAGTTTCATTTTTCTAATAAAATATTTTAAATAATGAGGCTAAATGCAGTCAGCTATAATTGGACTCTTGGGCGGTGGCTTTGTTGCCATCACACCCCAACAGAACACTGGTTTTACTGGTCACCTGCCAGCAGCTCCTCCCTTCCCCCCATGTTGATTAGATGTGGATGGATGGCTGCTTTTTGGGTCCCGGTTCCCACGACCCGGCGTTCGTCTGGCAGTCGCGTGGCCCTGCCCCCTGCCCCCCTCCCCGGCTTTAAAGTGGGGTGGGGGTGAGGAAATGGGGGAGGAGATCTGGTCAGCCTGATAAAAACAAAGGTCTGCCATTAATAAGTAACACAAGGACTATGGCAAAGTGACGTCATGACTGCTAATGAACACCTTTCTGTTCTCAGGTGATGTCTGCGGGTGTGTAACCGGACCGGAGGATGCCCGGCAGGCACGTGCAGAGGGGGGCTGTGGGTGCTTGTGCACCTGCCCCTTTTGTCCGAAATGCCCAAAGTGCCCTTTTTCCTGTCCTCCATCACTTTTTACTGTCCAAAGCTGTCATACATGGATACAGGTCAGGCACTAGGACCATGCAGAAGACAGCCACCTCAAGCTGAAGCCTATTTTCCCTTAAATCCACCCACAAGCTCATTGATTGGCTCTACCGGGTCATGTTAACGTGTGATTGGCTTTCCCCACTGTCACTCCAACTCACAGCAAAACAGTGCTGAAACCTGTGTTTTGCTTGTCAGCCAGGAGTCCGCCTTCATCTACCTGTAAGTTTTATTCTGCCTGCATCACGTCAGCTGGACGGATTTTAATATCAGAGCTTTAGTTTGCATTGACATTTGAGTCCGTGGTGTGTGCGAGTGTGTGTTTAGTAGTTAGGTGCAGAGTCAGGTAGCAAGGCAGCCAACTTTTGAACTTTGTGAGTAAGGTGTGTGTGTGTGTGTGTGTGTGTGTGTGTGTGTGTGTGTGTGTGTGTGTGTGTGTGTTCTTGTGCTTACTACATACTGAGGGTTAGGGTTAGGGTTAACCAAAGCCAGTAAACAGGAGCATAGTGCCCTGCACGGGCCTATAATCTGGGCCTGTGCCCCGGCCCTGGCCTGAGGGGGTGGAGCCCCAGCCCGACGCGGTCCGACAGGCTTTCAGAATTCTCTGGCCCGAAACCTATTTAGCCCGACTTTTTTTTTTACCTCCCATAACAATGTTGTAGTGTGATAGAACTCTATATTAATTGAGTGCGTTCGTAAATTTCAGCTACCGCTCTGAAAATGCGCTCTTCAGTTAGAAAAAAAAAAACAGCATTCTAATTTTATGAATACTAAACGAATGGTTTCTGACAGATCAAAGTGGACATAAAATAGCAGGTTAAAATAGGGGCTTATGTTTCGATCAGCAGGTCGTTCATATAGGCGCAGTTATAGACCACAGACCTTAACAGAGCTTTTAATGGCATAATGAACATGGAGCCAGAGCCCGGCCCATGTCCGAGGTAATTATACATTTGTCAGCCAGAAGCCCGGCCCTTGGGCCCTCGGGCTGTCAGAACCCTCGGGTCTAGGGCTCCGGTGCAGGGCTCTACAGGAGCAACCCAGAAGTTATTTCTTGTATCCCTAAGAAGCCACAGCATATGTTTGTTTTACTCTAATATCAGGTAAAGAAGGCTAGATGCTAACGTTGAGCTAACAATACTAATGGTGATTTAGGAAGAACTAGACAGTTCTAAAAACGTCTCAAGCTACTTTTTCAATTACGAACAACTCAATATTACAGTGAAATATATTTATCTACTCATCAACTTACTGTGTATGACTCGTCTTCACTCGTAATCTAGAGTCTTCTGGTTCTGATCCGTAGCCGGCAACAGCCATGAAACTCATGGAACGGTGGTGAATCACTCTTTGTTTAGAAACATTGACTGCAGTACCAAATTTGACCACAGGATGGTTTACTGACTCGTTCTTACTTCATGCATCTTTAAAATCGTACTATTTTAATTTTAGAATTAGAATCTTCCCAGGATCAAATAACCTCTTGCTATCTGTTTTGACATTGTCATCAAGTTTCTAGTAAGAAATTTAGTTTCTGCTATCTACAATGTCCACTCCAGATAGGAAGAATGTATTTGTGGATTGGAGGTGCTGCAAACCTAATAAACATGAATGGGATATGTGACATCATTTGTTCTAGGAAGAATTACATTTAAGATATCTGAAGTGTTCATTGTGGAAATAAGAATGTTATTATGGATATCTGGAATGTTAATTTTTTTCTAGGAACAATAGATTTCTGGAATACATATCCAGTCTGGGTAATAAATGTTCTTTGTTCCGGGGACCACGAGGCAGAGACGCTCACGCATTAACAGAGATGTTTTGCCTTCGGTCTTCTCCGTCACCTGGGGAGTGCTGCAAAGCAATTCCCCGCCAGGACAACAGAGGGCGTAGCGCTTTTCTGGGGTATCCTGTCATGTATCCGGTTCAAGACTCCGTCCGTCCTTGCCAGCCTGTTTGAGACCCCTCTAAACGACGGACAATGGCGTTGTGTGTCTCCTTACTGACGCAGAAGCATAAATTAGGCTTTAGGCTCCCTATTGCACTTCATAATGTCAGGGTAGCATTCATGGACTCACTCGTCTTGGCTCATGACGAGGAAGGTTGTTGATTTAGCGTCCAGGAGAGAGCAGAGAATGTCTTGGCTAGTGATGATGGGACTTATAACTCTTTGAAGGGGGCTGTTTATCAAAGAGCCGCTTACCTCAAAGAGCCGTCTCTGGGGATGGGGGGAGAGAGACAAGGTGAACAATTCTCTACAAGGACTCAGCTCTCCTTGTTCACTTTAAAGATTCGATTTGTTCGTGAACGTCACATCACTGGTCTCGGCTAAGCTAACGTTAGCATTAGTGACTCCACCACACAGCAGAACTCCTCCAGGCTTGTGTTATTTGTGGAGATAAAACATCAATGTTGCAGAGCAAACAGAGTCAGTGGTAGAGTCGTGTTGCTGTTAGCCAATCAGAGGAGAGATGTCCACATATCAGGAAATAAGACTCCAGATTGTGCCGTTTGAAGCTCAGCTCTGATCTGGCTCACTTCTAGTTCCTTAAACAGGCGCACTTGAGCTTTTTTCACCTAGAGTACGACTTACAAGGCATTCATTGCTACTAGAGACCACTGCACATGTCTAGATTGAACGAGTGAACCACACCTTTAAGTTTTGACTACATTTACTCACTTTTTCAGATTTCAGACTTTCCAGCAGTAGAGAATATCCAGCTCTTTATCATGTAAATTTATGACATTATGTATTTCTGATATTTTTATTTCATTTTACCCCCCCTTAGTATCAGTCAAGCAGAATACTAAGCAACATAAACATCAGATCTTACGTTCTATTCCTGTTGTGCAGCAGTTTATTTTAATTTGTGTCATACCCAGAAGTAAAACTCTGTGAGCAGAAAGAAAGAAAAATGAACAAAAAGTGTACTTATAATCCTGGTAAACCTTTTTGTTGTTTTCATTTTGAATTATTAAAGATCAGATTGGGTTTCCTGTTGCAGGTATCTGATAATACCAGACTCATCCTATATTGCCAACTGCTGTTTGACGGCCAAATGGGATTATTTCTTCAAAAGAAACATTAGCTGCTTTTAGGAAGGAGTGTGAGGGATTGGGACTTTGCTTCCCCACGCTGTAATCTGGCCGGAGATGCCTACAGTCACACTCCCCCACCTGGCTCCCATTACCCTT
This sequence comes from Aphyosemion australe, assembly GCA_006937985.1. Taxonomy (NCBI): domain Eukaryota; kingdom Metazoa; phylum Chordata; class Actinopteri; order Cyprinodontiformes; family Nothobranchiidae; genus Aphyosemion; species Aphyosemion australe. The sequence goes on along the minus strand of SSNS01000278.1, from coordinate 12,166 downwards.
CCACAAATCCCTAATCCCTCCGTTTGTTTTCCCAGATAGAGACCAAGGAGAATGGAGGAGTGTGCAAGCAGAGGAGGAAAAGGAAAGCAGGAAACGATAGTGTGACAATTATTTACCAGCAATTACTTACAGACATTCATCTTTAAATTAATGAATCTGTGTGTGTGTGTGTGCGCACGTGTGTGTGCGTGTGTGTGAGTGCGTGTGTGTGCGTGCGTGCGTGTGTGTGCGTGTGTGTGCGTGCGTGCGTGTGTGTGCGTGTGTGTGTACGTGTGTGCGTGTACGTGTGCGTGTGTGTGTAACATGAGTTTTTTCTCATTCTACTTAATGTTGACAAAAGTATGAGAAATGAATCCATTCATCCAACAGCAGAGGGCAGCATCACACCAGAGGTTTAGTGTTGGAGAAAATGAACCAGATGCTGTTTCATCCAGATGTTTGCTCCTTAAGTTAACCCTTTTTAAATAAACCGTAGCTTAAAGCTCTTTGCAGACTCTGGACAAAGACCTGGTCCTGCTAACCTGGAACGAAATGCTGTAAAAAGCTTTTGACGCATGAATGGATGAAGGCTGCTGGCCCGCAATATCCTTTATAAATGAGAATTCCCCAGTTCCTCCACCAGTCAGCCTAGCCAACATGACCACATCCTCACTCCTGTTTTTCTCCCTCTCAGATCCATCTTCGACCCTGGAGGTCCAGCAGAGGTCCAACACTGGGTATCCAGGGCATGCACGAGGTCCACAACATGCTCCTCACCTGTGACTGGATGGACAAAACCCTGGGCTCCCGCCTGCTCAACCATAATACGTCTAAAACCAAACCAAATCAAAGTAGCATCAAACACAAAAGGATGCAACTTTTGGTGCTGAATTTGAGGTTTTGAAGGTCATTGATGAGGGTTTGATGTGAAAGAGAAGGACCGAATGAGGGATGATGTTTTATCACCTCCACCTGCCCCAGCATGATTATGTCTGCATCACCTGTGGATGTTGAATTAGCTTAATGTTCCCCACATAACCCGATCAAATGAAACAGGATAACCTGCTCCAGCTTTGAGCGATAGAGGCCAAAAACACAGACAAAGCCACAGAGCAGTGTATAAACAAAACAGTCAATAAAGAAAATAAATGTGCTGATGATAATTAGAGTCGTACAGCAGAAACCAGAGAGAGGGGTAGGAGAGTGGATGTGGAGACATGAAGAGGAATAGACTGACAACAAAATATCACACAGAACTCAGGATCATGAAGATGAGTCTGAAGAGCTTTAGCTGCTACATTTATTTATTTTTATTTAAGTGTGACCATCTGATGGTCAGGACTCTCCTGTAAACGAGACATTTAGTCTTTCCTGTTGAAATAAAGGTTCAATAAAACAAAAGGTCGTTTAGCCAGTGTCTCCAGGCTCAGACTGCATGGGAGCATCTGCTCACCTGACCTCAGTGACCTTTGGTGTAAAAACCTGGGAAGTAGAAGAACTTGATCAGAAGGCTGAGCATGAATTAGAAGATGTTAGAATAATGTGTGACAAGGAGCAGAGGCTCGTTCGTTTTTCTGCTGCAACATTTTGAATTAATTTGTTTCTCCAAAGAAATTGAGAAAGAATCTCCAGGCTGGCTGGGCGTTATAGACTCATTCATCTCTGGTTTGGTGTTTTCAGTCCCAGACGGAGAGGGAGGGAGAGACATGGGGGGACGCCTACCCTCAGAGGAGCGCTCCAACAAAAGCGAGACAGCTGCTCTCTCTCCCCACCGTCCACCCTCTACAAACACGAGGTGCCAAAAACAAAAAACTGCACTTCAAAGATCTGCAGCTTTTCCTTCTTTTGGGAAGCGTTTGGTTCTTGGAAGTGCGCGTGCGTAAAAACGCATCGCGCCCATTCCTGGAGCAGTGATGCTGATGGACCTGCCCTGGGAAGATTAGCGAGATAAAAGATACAGAAGATGTATAATAACCAGGGCAGGGGCCACACACACACACACACACACACACATTTGTCCTAAACAGCAGAGAGGGATTCTGTTGGTGATCACCAAAGACTGTATATATAAGAGATCACCGACCCCATCCCTCGCGCGCGGGTGGGTGTGTGTGTGGTGG
>SSNS01000277.1:780044-891900 GCA_006937985.1 Aphyosemion australe | reverse complement strand
TCTCTCTCTCTCTCTCTCTCTCTCTCTCTCTCTCTCTCTCTCTCTCTCTCTCTCTCTCTCTCTATTGCTACCTCCCCCCCCTCTCTCCCTGATTGGCTGAGAGTTTTCAAATTTTTTCTGGCTATACAGACATACACACCCACACATATTATACATCAAATTGTTCAGCTTGGTCTAAGGAACCCAATGCCCCCCACCCCCCTTCCCTGCTCTCTGATTGGTTGAGAGATTTTAAGCTTCTTCTTGCTTAATAGAAATACGCACATACACATATTATACATCAAACTGATCAGCTTGGTCTGATGAACCCAGTGCCCCCCCCTCCCTGCTCTCTGATTGGCTGAGAGAGTTCAAGCTTCTTCTTTGTTAACAGAAATACGCACCCAGACATGTTATACATCAAATTGATCAGCTTGGTCTCAGGAAACCAGCCATCCCCTAGCCCTGCTCTCTGATTGGCCGAGAGAGTTCAATCTTCTTCCAAGTTAACAGAAATACGCACCCAGACATGTTATACACCAAATCGATCAGCTTGGACTCAGGAAACCAGCCGTCCACCATCCCTGGTCTTTGATTGGCTGAGAAAGTTTTGAAACCTTAAAGTTCAATTTCTGCTCTTTCTAACAGTTTAATTTTTATCTCATTCTGCTAACTTTGACAATTGAACTCATTTTCAACTTCACTTCAGTTCTAATGCATGTTCATCATTTTCAGCTGCTAAATTCACAGTTCAGCTAATTGTGAAAATGTAACTATTAAACTATTCCTACTCAAATACCAGCTGTTTAAACATTTCAGCTGTCCAGTTTTTTTGCTCCTAAATCTTTTAATCTTTTCAGCTCATTTTTACAATTATGCAAAATTTTCGCAGCAGAAAACTGCTTTTTTCAGTTCAGCTACTCAGCTATCAGTTTCAAAATTCAGCATATCCTGCTAACTTCACAATTCAACTATTTGTGAAACTTTAACTACTTGTACTCAAATATGAGCTGTTTAAACATTTTAGCTGCTCAGTTTTTTAAACTATGTTTAGAGATTTCAGTTTTCTGCTGTTTAGGATTTTTTTCTCTATTCTCTACTTACTTTTTGGGCTTTTTAAAACTTTTTAGCAATTTTTGCTCCTAAAACTTCAAATACATTCAGCACATTTTGACAATTAAGCTTAGTTTTAGCTTCAATTCAGCTGTTTCAGCTATCATATTCAGCAACAAAGCATTCAAACGTATTTCTGCAAGAAATGCAATTGATCTAGTTTAAATGCTGTTTGTTTATTGTTTTATTTGTTGTTTGTTTTACATTATGAATGAAATAAAGATAGTAAAAAAAAAACAATGAAAATGTATTTGTATTATATTTAGTCCACTTTTGATCAAAACTGATAAAATACCAGCCTTTCCCACTGTTAAATGAAGAAAAAAGTTTCTTTTTCATCAAAACAAAGCAATGATGCTTTTATTTTGATAGTGGGTTAGCTGAAAGGAAAAAAAACTAATACACAGCAAATTTGACAGGTGATACGCAATTATTTACAATAACAGACAACTTTTTATTGATTTTTTTGCATTTCTGATATAAAACACAACAGTTATAAGCTTTCTCCTCTGCCGTTCGGAGTATAACGTTAGCGGCGCAATGCATTATTGGAAACGTTGCTGTCCCAAGTCCGCAGAAGGACTCGTCAACGCATCCTCGATACAATGGGCGGAGCAAGAACATATCCGGGAACTTTGAGTGAACTTGCCATTACATGTACTTAGGATTGGAACAGTACTTGGACCATCGTTGATGATGTTTCACAAGGACGGGAGTACACAAGTACAGTTCGCATATTGAGAAACGGCCCATGGTGGCCATTTTGAAGTCGGCCATCTTGGATCTAACTTTTGTTTTTGCAATAGGAAGAGGGTCGTGTGACACATCAAACTTATTGGTAATGTCACAAGAAATACAATGGTGTGCTTGGTTTTAACATAACTTTATTCTACCGGTTGTCACTGGTGTTAGAGTTAATATAATAACTCAACACCAGTGTTAAATTGTCAACTCCAAAAGAGTTGTTTTTTGACACTAAATCAGAGTTAAAGTACCAACTCCCAAGACGAGTTAAATTAACTCTTACTGGTGTGGACCCATATAGACACTTTAAAAGTGTTGAAATCAACTCTGACAGCGTTAATTTGAGCATGCTGAATTTGCTGTGTACAATAAAGTTTATCTCCCCCTTTTTTCTTTTTATTATTAAAAAATGTACCCAAATTTGAGCATCAAAAGGGACGAGCATATATAAGACAAAGGTATGATAGTTACAAGATACGTAAGTTTTAAGTGGCATACAGGAAACCCTTCCTCTCGGCATTGCTGTTACTGATGTCAGAAAACACAATAAAGCAAATGAAGCCTGTTTGTTTGGGACAATAAAAGCTTTCAGGTAGAAGATTATGGAAAAGAAAAGCTGTCAGAGCTGTGGTCTGAACAGTCACTTTGCTCTGACAACGACAGCTAAATATATTCACTATTATATATTCAGATAACAGATTTCCCTTTCATCTCAGGAGGAAAAAAGAGCAAAGAGGACAAATATAAGCTACGTATCTAAATGGCAGAAAAAATGCAACCAGAAATCATCAAGCGTTGACATTTACAGGTGTAAAGCTGCAGAGCTCTTCACATAGTAACACGACAAGTACGGTAGGCCTAGTTCGGTCCACAGCGTATCGCTGCTCAAACCCTCATAACTTTTCTGGAATGATTTGGTCCTAAAACTGGAATTACCGCACTGCCCGTAAAATTTGTTTAAAAATGTTGGATGTCGGAACTCATTTGAAAGTGTTTTAATTTTCAGACATCAATCTTTCTCTCTGCCCTAAAGCAACAAAGTCAGGCTTCTACAATGTCACAGCCATCAGCACATAATGCACAATCGGCAGCAAAGGCCACGGGAGGCTGCCAATCATCTCCGTGCTTGCTGCAAATGTTAAGAGCACTTACTCTAATGTCTCAAAATGAAGGCCGTAATGTGCCGGTGATGTGCGTGACATCCTTTAAATGAGCCCAGGTGTTTTCATGAAGTTTATAGAAAAGAGAAGAATCGATCTGTTCGTAGGTGTTTCAGAGAGTTGGGCCCTAGGCTCAGGGAGGGGGGGTGCCAGCATGGCACAGTGAACAAGAATTGATGTTTACATCTGGAAAACCAAGAGAGGAGAACAATTTCATAAGCTGATCAGAACAATCCTTTCATTTGAGGTAGGGTTATCAACTCCACTCTCTCTACGCTAAATCAGGAAGAGCGGAGGAAAACAGGGCCACAGCATCCTAGTGTAATTTAGATATTTTCTGTTAGACAGGGAGAGAGAGGGGAGGGCGGGAAAGCTGACCATGAACAAACGGTAATTAGAAAATGTGGCACAGGAAGTGAGACAGGTTTTTATCAGGATCAGGAGAAGTGTTTGATTCTGATCCTGGATAATACGAGACAAAGCAGAGTCATGAAACACACGTTTAAGCACAATGAGACTAAATCAAGGAAGTGATTAGGGTCTCGAGTAGCCTAGTGAACTAGACCAAATTCTTGCTTTGCAGAGTTTGGTCTAGGCACGCTTCATAGGAACCCTCGCAGCCTGATCTACTGCTGTGGCTGTCCAATCACAGCTCGCTATAGTTTTGGTTGAGCCAATCACAGCGCTCTATATTTTGGGCCAATCACAGAGCGGGAGTAGCCGATGACGTCAGCGCTGCGGCCGTGAACCCAAGCAACATGGCGGCAGCGCAGGTACCACGTTGGTTTGAAACGGCTTTGTCATCAACATTGGATTATTTAGACTCCAACGTGCGTAAGTCTGTCTAATATACTTAGCGGCTTCTTATTTTTATCAAACAAAGTAGTGCAATGTCCCAGTACACCTGCACTGTAAATTCCAACAAGTTAAGTTTACTTGAAAATATTGAGGAAACCGATTACCTTGGGAAAAGTAAGTAAGCAAACTTAATTGTGGCAAGTATTGTGAAATTATTATATGAGTGAGCTGTACTTTTTTTGAAGTTGAGACTACTTAATAAATCTCAGTATAGTTAAATTCAAATCAAGTTGCTGCAACTTAAATACTTTGAGTCACAATAACTTAATATACTCAGCCAAGATAAGTGGGAGTTACTTTAATTTGGTACAATTTAAACAATTATGAAAACACACATGTATATAAGTCAGCTTGTTTTTAAGCAGACACTGAAAGATGGCAGCTAACTCATGCTCCATGTGACTGCAGGCAGTCAGTGAGTGTTGAACTCATGGAAACTGAGACCAGAGCCTTTAGTGTGAACCACCACTTTAATACACACAGAGGAACGGCACAGTGGTCCCATTCCTGAGACCTTCCTTCTCACTTATGGTGCCAAAATGACAAAACAAATAACCCCACCTTTGCAACACTAAACAATGCAATATCTTAGAACAACACACAACTTAACATAACACAACCTCCCACACACAATAAACATGCATAAACACCCCAAAATAGAACAAAATAGCTAAGAAAATGACTACCGGTACCCACAATCCACCTCACCCACTGCTGCTTTCACATGTGTTTAAGTAATATGAACTTAGTTTGTGTAAGTAGAAAGTACTGATTGGACTTGAAAAACACAATTACAATAAGAAAGGATGTGAAACAGCTCAACTAACTCAGGATTAACAAGTAATTCTAACAATTTAGAAAATTTTAAGTAATGTGAACTAGAAATTTTTGAGTTGAATCAAAGTCTGCGTTTACAGTGTGATATTCACATGTTTTTATACGAAAACGACAGAAATCATTATTGTTAGACGCCATTAATGCCTCCTTCTTTTCCGTCGCTGTGATTACGTCACGTTGTTCGTTACTCTGATTGGTCCTAGCGCTATCCAATTGCGTGCTGACATTTTGAAAGACAACCGTAGATCCCGGCTCACGACTGAGAGCCGTCAATGGTTCGTGGCCAGACTATATATTCACATATATAGGATGGCTTGCCAGGCTAGGTCTCGAGCAGAAATGATTCCAGACTTAGATGCTTTCTGTACAATTAGTTTTTACTGATGCCAATTCTCAGCTGATCTTAAGACAGTTTTTAATGTTTTAATGTTGAACATAAGCAGCAACAACAGAATCAAAACCAAATGTGATTGAGACTGACCTCATTCTTCTCTTTTTGAGTGGATTCTTAGCCTAAACCAATGTGGTTTATTTAGTAAAAAAGGAACCTAGAGCCGGAATCGTGACAGACAGAGGCTGACAGCTGCTGATCAAATGTTGCCTTTGTGATGGTTTTCAATTTTTCTTTGAATTGTAGGGTTTTATCTTTCCAGTTCATCTGAATTTCTACAGTAAAAGTCTACTTTTGAAATCCCTCTGATGAAATGTTGGGTAAGAATCCAATTTAAGCTTAAATCCTGGTTTATAAATGCTAAATATGTTTAAAAGTGAATCTATTTGTGATCATAAAAGCATAATCTGTCTATTCAGACGTGGAGTTTTGCGGTATTTCTCCAAAGATCCAACACCTTCCCTGTTGTGGGTCACTCTCTGAAAAGCCTCAGTTTGAAGAAATAGAGTCAGACCAAATAAACAAGCTAGTTGCTAATCTAAGAAGAGTGTCTTGAACCCCCGTTCCTTTATAGGAACTACGGGGTAAATTTACAGGAAGTTCCCGACGTGCGCTTGTCTCCACTTGACTGGGCCGGCCGAACGGCCATTTTCCGGAACCTTCTGAGTACCTGATCAGGGGCAGGTACTCGGAATGGCCCGGTGAAGTCGCTGAGCGGAACCTTTGGTTAACTCACTCTGATTGGTTGTAACTCAGTAGGAAATTACATCAGCAGACATTCTCTAAAACAACCTCAGTAGTAAAATTAGAAGAGTTGCTAGTGAAGCAGAATGGAAGCGATTGTGTTTAAAATGAAACTCCCGACACCGGAAAACACGGCGGAATTCCCCCACATCGTCTTAATTCACGGGGCTTTGTTGTTTCACAAAGCGCTGTAAAAACTGAGCTTCTGGTCTTTGAACGCCACATTTTACATCACGCAGCTGCTAGCGTCCTCTGAATGGATTAAATTATGATAAACTTCAACAGAGTAAATACTTTTAATGTTATTAAAGTTACTGTGGACGCTTTCTGGCACTGATCAGTGACATCACTCACTGCCGAAGCAGTCGTGATATGCTGACGTCTGCGCAAAGTCCTAAAAGAGCTGAATTTGAATGGAGACACAACAGCTCAGAGAACTGGGACATTGAATCTCCCAGTCTTTTCCCTGTCCCAGAATTTACCCTGAAGTTCCGGCAAATGGAAACACGCCTATTGAGCTATAATCAGTTTGAGTTACAGTTTCAAGTAAACTTCAAATTCAAGCATTTTCAAGGATTTCAAGCCTCCCTGTAGAACTGTGTATAACTAGCATATTTCATGGTATTTTTTTTATCTTAGTGAAAAATAACATTATCAGGACTTAAATTTACTTTAAAGAGACAGTGTGTAGTTTTTACTGTTAATCTCTGAAAATATCCATTGAAATTTTGTTGAAAATTAATTAAATGATGCCCAGTTGTTGAAAAATATTGGCGGCTTTGTAACAAATAACCATAAAAATCGTGTCTAAAACACATGGAAGCGGGTCTAAGTCTCTGGGTGATGCCATATTGGATGCTTTGTTCTCTTCTACGGCAGCCTGTGAGGACAAAATACATTTATTGATTTGTAACAAACGGTTACAAAACCTTTGCCATTCATAAACGTTGTTGTTTCACACATTTACCTCTTCACTTGCAGCCAGGATTCTCCCAGGGATTTTTGACCCTAATGGCCATCCGTTGGTATTTGAACACAAAAATACTGCTTGCTTGCAATGATTTAGGTATCGCCAGTAAAAATACACACAGTCACTTCAAAAAAGTAAAATCCTACTTATTTAATGTAACTGGTTTTGTTTATGTTGACGCGGTTACTTTTATTTACTTTTATTACTCATAAACATGATAATCAGGGGAGAGCAGCTCCCACTGTTTACTCCTTCTTTGGGTCTGGACTGAAGCCACGGACGTCTCCTTTATCTTATAGAAGCAAAACAAAAATACAGAACCATTAATTCATTTTCATCACCTCCAGCTTTACACCGTTTTTCAACCAAAATAGGGCGGGGCTAATCAAAGGTGCAGGAAGTGATGTTTCTGCAGTCTGTCTTGTCAGAATGTTAATTGTATTTCTCCAAAGTGATGTTCAAACCTTGACCTAAATCAGGTAAGTATTAACCGTTTCCCCTTTAACAAAGCGCCATTATCACTCTCATCCAATCACATCCAGACACAGAAGATGACCTTTCCTGTCTGGTCCATCGATACCTGCAGCCGACACAAGACCGTGACATCCCTTCATTAAAACAACTAAAAAGCTGGTCTTCCTCCTCCTGGTCCTCATCCATTATGGATGAGGTGAATGACACAGACCACTGGCTCCACATGAGCCTCAGGGACAAAAGAGACAACCTGACTGGAGAGACTTGTGCAGGTAGTGAAGGAAAGGTGGTGACGCGTTATGACTGACGGGACACGTGGATCTGAGCTCTTTTATCGACACATTCAAATCACTGAATCCTGGATTCTGATGAAGGAGGAACAAGACTCTGTGGAAGTTTTGTCATTTGTTTCCCAGCCCTCAACTAGTATCATTAGTCAGCGCCTGGAGCAAATCAATGATCTGGTCTGCAGCTCTGCTCGCTCGCTGAAGGAGTTTGGGCCACGGCAGCGAGGAGCGAGATGTCTTTCCAAACTATTTAACAGCTTACATCTCATTTCCTTGTAGGCCATTACTGTAAATCCACATTACGGGGTGCTGTCAGTGTTTGTCTGCCCTTCCTCACATCATTACAGCCTGGCAGACACACAGACGTCACGCTCAATGAGACTCATGGACACACTGCCATCTACAGGTAAAACACATAGGCTGGTGTCTCTGCAGGACTAATGGAAGCTTTGTTCTCATTATAGACGCTTAGCTCCTTACATCGCCTGAAATATAGCTGGAAACACTGGTTTTCAGGGTGTAAATAAGTACAGAAATCCATTCAGATAACAGTTACTTCATTATTAAACAGTCACAGACTTGTCTTTCTGCTGTTCTGTGGTGGAGCCTCATCTGCAGCATGAAGACAACATGTGTTGTGACATCACGTTGTTGAATTCTAAACATTTAGCCTAATTACAGCTAAAGGCAATTACCAGTTATCTCAAATTTGAAGCAGCAATCCATTGTTTTCCCCTTTCAGGAATTATGTATGATTTTTCAGAAATCCCTAAAAGTGATGGTCTCATCATGTAGTGTTATGTAAGCGATAAGTCTTTTTTTTTGCTAAGCCCGCCCCGTGCCCTGTAAAATCCGTGCAATAGGAAACTGAGCGCCGACCGGAACTAACCAATAGCGTTAGACTACCGCTTACGTGCTTCAAATTTAAGGAAGTACCTCGGCTGATGCAGAGTTGATGAACTTTTCACGGACAAATAAGTCTTTAAAATATAAATATATGAAAACACAACATGACATGAGAATAATAATTGTTTGTCGGCTACAGAAGCACATTCATAAACAAGAAACGTGCAGTCGCCATCTTAAATAACCGAGTCGACCGACTATTGGTGTGATACGCTTGTCAGCCACTAGATGGTGCCATCAGATAAAAGAAATACTCCGGAGAGCTACTTTAAGGAATATTACGATGAGGATGAGATTTCCTGTCACGACGGTTGTTGATGCTGCCGAGCTTTTAGGGTTACATCGAATCCAGCAGCGCTTCTCTACCAATAACAGAGCTCAGGGTAATGCCAGATTTCCAAGCTGAATGTGAAACTACAAGGTGATTTTTGAACACGCTTGCATCCTTTAGAAAGTTTAAGCTAAAATCAATCATACCTGCAACTTTTCTTTCCCAAATGTTCCTTGCAGCAAATCAACAGCTACTGTTTTGATGCACTTATTCTTTAATCATTTAGCTACGAGTCAAAGTGAACCCACCACACGAGTTCAACAACTTCCTGCATACGTTATTTAATCAATATTAGAGGTAATTACACCGGAGATGAGAGCGTTATTACACACTCAAGTTCAGATGTGGCTAATCACTGGAGATGAAAGCAAGTTTCAATCAGCACCACCTGCTTCTCACTTACACGGGAAAACAACAACTCCACAGCGCACTTTGTTTTTGTAAACTCTTCAAAACCACCGCGTGTGTGTGTGTGAGTGTGTGTGTGTGTGGAGATCCTGGCTCGTTCATAACCACAAACAGGCTCAGTGTGCTGTAACTGATGAGTCTTGACACCAAAACTCGTCAAAGTTTATTAAGCGCTCTTTAATTGCCTGAACTTCTCCGCACTGATGTGAGATTCCTCACTGTCAGCGGACGGTTTGAGCTGCTCAGACGGTGAAACAACCTCTGCTGCCGCGGCAACGTCACACGTCGGCATTAAACTCAACCCGTCGGCAACACAAAAGCCCATCAGATCACCTGTCTTGTTTCAGGCACAAGCCAAACACAGACATGCGAGTAATCATTAAGCAGGGTCTTTGATGCAAACCTAAAAAAATATCCTAAGATGTCGTCCATATTCATTTTACATGAAGAAAAGTGAAGAAAAAAGCAGCGCTGCAGAAGCTTTTCACACGCGATGAAAGGAACCTAGAGTTCAGCAAAAACACTCCAGAGTATTTCTGTGTTTCTTTTTTTTTCCACCCTCTGAACTTCCTCCATTATTTCCTTTAATATGACAGATCCGTCATGCCAGGAGCGCCGCAGCAACAGCAGCTTCCAAAGCGTGGTCGGAGGGTTTCAGGTGATCAAATATGCATACGGTATGTAGATTATTAAAGGAAAAAATGGAGGATGGCGAATGTGGAGAGCCACATTAATACAGAGCACAAAGGAAAGAAAAGTCTCAGGGGGGGAAGGAAGAATGAACTTCACGAGAGTGGGTCATTTCAATGACAGACTGATTCACTATAATAATGCTTTTGATCCAAAATCTCCATTTCACCTTCAGTCAGGATAAAAAATTGCTTCTGGATGAAAATTGACCATTAAAATAAAAGTTAGGAACAATCTGCTCCACACAGAAAAAGAGTTGGGTCAAGCCAGACGTGGAAGATAAATAGAAGCAGCAACAATGAATGAAAGTGTTTAGTAAAGTTTGAGACGGTCTTTTATACAAGGTGAAATAGTTAGAGGAAAGTAGTTCATTAAATTCTCAATGACCAAGCAGCACGTCGGCTCAATGCAAGGCAACGCTGCTACCGTGAACCCAAATATGCCGCTGCATCGATAAAACACCACAACCACACTATGGAAGTCAAATAGGAAGCTTGAAGTCATTAAAAACAGCTAAAATCATTCAGCAGACAGCTTAAGGGTCAGAGGTCATGAGACTCACGTTCCTCTGACATTTGAGATTGCTCAACCTTCCGCCTGAAGGAGGTTGAACAGTTCATGGGCTGGATGGGCAGGGAACATAGTTCTGTTCTTTGCTCTGGTTCTGGCTGCTGGCCAAGGTGTTGAGGGGATCCGTTTTGGTGGCTTTAGGATCAGGTCTCTGCTTTTTGCAGATGATGTGGTCCGGTTGGCTTCATCAGAACGTGATCTCCAGCTTTCACTGGTTCGCAGCCGAGTGTGAAGCAGCTGGGATGAGAATCAGCTACTCTAACTCCGAGACCATGGTCTTGAGTTGGACAAGGGTTTGGCCTTCTCAAGGTAAGGGTCGAGGTCCTGCCTCAAGTGGAGGAGTTTAAGTATCTCTGGGTCTCGTTCATGAGTGAGGGAAGGATGGAGCGTGAGATTGACAGGCGGATTGGTGCTGCGTCTGCAGTGATGGGGTACCAGTCTGTTGTGGTGAAGAGAGAGCAGAGCTGGAAGGCGACGCTCTCAATTTACCAGTCGATCTACGTTCCTACCCTCACCTATGGTCACGAGCTTTGGGTAGTGACCGAAAGAATGAAAATGAGTTTTCTTCGCAGGGTGGCTGGGCTCTCCCTTAGAGATAGGGTGAGAAGCTCGGTCATCCGGGAGGGGCTCGGAGTAGACCCGCTGCTCCTCCACATCGAGAGGAGCCAGTTGAGGTGGTTCGGGCATCTGATTAGGATGCCTCCTGGACGCCTCCCTGGTGAGGTTTTCCAGACACGTCCAACTGAGAGGAGACCCAACGGAAGACCCAGGACACGCTGGAGGGACTATGTCTCTCAGCTGGCCTGGGAACGCCTTGAGATTCCCCCGGAGGAGCTGGCCCAAGTGGCTGGGGAGAGGGAAGTCTGGGCCTCCCTCCTTAGGCTGCTGCGACCCGACTCCGGATGGATGGATGGATGGATGGATGGATGGATGGACGGACGGACGGACGGACGGACGGATGGATGGATGTCTCTGATTCTGGCTGCTGATGGTCATGATTTTACCAGACCGTAGGACACTCTCCTCCACAGACCAATAAAAACAGGTCAGTGAAGTGGAACAAGGATTATTTGGAGTTTGTGATGAACAATAAAAGTTTAGGAGTAACAGACATGTAGAAAAATAATCTGACTTTTCATTATTCTTCTATAATAACAGATAAATAATTTGCATTTCTCTGGTGTATTTTTGAGCATGAAAGTATCTTAATGATATTATGAAAAAATAATCATTTGGATGTTCTTACAAAACGACGCCGATCACAGAAATCTGTGAAATTCTAAATAAAATTACATTTACACATAAGCCCGTCTAATCAAAACAAACTGGATTAAATTCATCTGTAAAGCCTTCATCTCAACAGACGCTGATTGGAACCAAAATCCCAGACTAAACAAAAAATAGATTCATCTCCTTTGTATTCATGTGCAGGATCAGATCTAGACTGATCACAGTGCCTCAGAAGTGACAGCGCTGATCCAAATGTGGTCTTTTTGATATAAGGAGACAAAGATGACCTGATTATATAATATATAATATAAACTGAAAGTGTGTGTACACCTGAATCTTATACACACATTAGATCCGAACAAAAAGCGCTCCAACTCTTCATCAGTATTGTGAGGGAGAGCATTCGCAGCCGGCTGAGCAGACACGTGAAGGCTTTGTCTCGTCTCAGAGGAGGCAAAAGAAAGGAGGAAGAATCCCGACTAAGGCCTTTGGAGATCTCTCCTCATCCTCTGCAGCAGCGTTTGATCAATACAAACGAGCTTCACAGGGTGCAGGTGAAGAGGTCGTTAGGAGCGATAGGATGAGGAGCTCCAGTTTAACTCATGAGCTTCGCCCTGAAACCCCCCCATCTACCACCGTCATCAAACATGTCAGGTCAAAAAACTAATTTTAATAAATCCAACACATCTGATGGGTTTTATTAATGAATCTCCTCTTACAGGAGTGGGTTAGGGTCACTGTGAAATTTAAACGCTTTTATTTTTATCAACCATGTAAAGTTATCGCACCAGATGTCTAAAATGATTACTGGTCAGTATTCAAAAGTTCCAGCATATTCTGTCTAACTAATGGTATAATGTGTTCTTTTAGATGGGACACCATGTGCAATGGGGCATAAAGATGATAAACAAAGATGTTACACTACTGTAATTAGATAATATGGTAACAGATCTAAAAACGAAAGCTTGATGATGCATGACGACATCTAAACATTAAAGAACGATTTCCTGATGCAAAAGGACCACAGTGGTGCAAAGAATGGTGATTAGCTCAAAAATGCTAACACATGAAATTAATCTGAATATATCTACCAAAAAGGGACCAAATGACCAGAAATAGATGTCTAAAAACCAAAATAAGACATAATTTGATTAGGAAATACAAAAAATGGAGAAAAGCTGTGAAGAGAAGGAGCAAGAGAAGATCACACATTACAGGTAAAATGGGACACAATTAAAGATTAAAATAAGCATGTTTGTGAAAGGCAAATACCATACCATACCATACCAATTTATTTATAAAGCACCATTTAAAAATAGCATGGCAGCTAACCAAAGTGCTGTACAAAAAAGAGCCAAATGCTCGAACATATCAACAAACACAATGAAAGCATGGATATCAGGTAAAAAGCAAAAACAGCACCAAGTCACAAATAAAAATTCCTACTAAAAACTAACAGAATAAGAGAACAAGTAAAAAGTAACAGCACTATTGAGAGTAAAAATAATGCAGTAACTGATAAAAACAAATTAAAAAGTCACATATAAAATCAAAAAACTGCAAGATAGTGCAAGGTGTTAAAAAGTGAGCTACTGAATCATAAAAACCTAAATTAAGTAAAGTAAAACTAGTGCAAAGGTTACATTAGATGAACAGAGGAGAGAAAGAAGAACCGAGGCAAGAAAAGCAACATAAAATTATTAAAAGAAAAGAAGTGTGAGGAAAAAAAGGTGTGAAACTAACAAGAAAGACTCTAAACTGAAATATGCAACCAGAATCCTACAGAGAGACATATAGCATGGATGTGTAACGATAGGAAACAAAATCTGGTCCAAAATGATCTCTTTACATTAGTTTGCTAAAAAATGAAAACATTTCCTTTGAACTTCTTATAAAAATTTCAAGAATCAAATTGAATCGATTCATAAGTCCAAGAATCAATTTAGTTATTTAACATAGTTTGCCCTTTTTACAGCTAAAATAGGAAGGACAAGTCCAGATAGCCGTTTTAAGGTTGACGTCTGAAAGGGTTAATACAGTGTCCCCCGGGAATGTAAACATGCCTCTTATGCCCGAGAGAGAGATTTGATTTTACCACAGTGACGTTACGGAGCAAGCCTCTAGAGGGCGACAGAGACCATTAAACCGCAAAGTTCAGGAATGGGGTTTTAACATATATTACCACCATCATACCTCCTAACCGGGTCATCACACCCACATTAAATCATGAACCGTCACAGAGTTCATGATTCTTCCCCCCCTGAGTCTCTAGTTTCTTTTATAAAACAATGCCACCAATTTGCCACAACGCCGATGCGGCATCAGGGAGCGTTTGGTCGTTTATAAGTGGTCAGACCATGGCGGTAATGTGGCCCAATCGTGTCCTTTTTGTAAAACATTACACAGTATAAAAGGGGTATGGGGGCGGTCTCTGCGCTGCCGTGGACTTCCGTGTATCTTGGACATAACTTGCTTTTTATAGCAATTAAAGCCGTGCTCCTTAGGTTTTTTTGACAATCCGCTCCTAAAGGTGTGTGTCCTCCACCGTCCCCGTGAACTGTCAGATGATCTGAGCTCCAGTTCTAACGGAGAGAAGCTCCAGGAGCTCTGCATCGCTCCAGTTTACCATCTCAGCTGGTTCTGTTTACAAAAGCGAAACTTACGCCCGTGTTTACTTTCAGTTTCAATATAGTTTCCAGCTGGAGCTCAGAATTAATTCATCGCGTGATCATGACACCTCCCTGTGTTGCGCCAAGGTGCAATGTGCATTCACAGGTCCCGCGTTGCAGTAATATTACTACCAAGCGTGGCGGCACGAATGACACAGAATTCCTGCAACATCATGCCACCATGGCGCGTTCATAAGACACACCGTTGCAGTAATATTACGCTGATCAAAAACTCCTCTGTACACCTAAAATGACCTATAAAGCTCGGGGGCAACGTGCATTCACATACGCTGCACCGAAGTTGTGGGTGTGGGTGTGTGTGTGTGGGGTGTGCGTGTGTGTGTGGGTGGGTGTGGGGTGTGTGTGTGCGTGTGTGTGTGGGTGGGTGTGGGGTGTGTGTGTGTGTGTGTGTGTGTGTGTGTGTGTGTGTGTGTGTGTGTGTGTGTGTGTGTGTGGGTGTGGGGTGTGCGTGTGCCTGCTCTGTCTTCTCAAACCCCAGTGAGTCGAAGTGGATGGCTGCTCATACTGAGCCAGGATCCTCTGGAGGTTTCTTCCTGTTAAAAGGGAGTTTTCCTTCCCACTGTCGCTACATGCTTGCTTAGTATGAGGATTGTATCAAGACACTGACACTAGTCAGTGTCTTGATGCAATCTGCTGGGTTCCTTATATAGGAAACTTTTTTACTGATTGGCTTAATGAACTGAACTGTATTGGAATGTTTACTCTGTCAAGAGCCTTGAGACGACTCTTGTCGTGATTTGGTGCTATAGAAATAAACTGAATTGAATTGAATTGAATTGAATTGAAATGCGCTCCCTCTGTCTGTACCTCTTATATATACAGTCTTTGGTCTGTACGCTAGTCTTCTTCACTGGTGCAATTCAAATCCAGCCTAAAAACTTACTTTTTTCAACTAGCTTTTGGCTGATGAGTGTGTTCTTGTGCTGCATTTTACTTATTTTATGGTCTTAGAGTATTTTGATCTTATTGGTTTTATTCTTTTTATTTTTAGTTATTGTTTTTTTTATTTTTAAACATGCACTCTCTGTATGAGGGTGAATTTTAATCCAGTGTTTTTATGTTTAGGTTGTTTACCCTGTGCAGCACTTTGGTCAGCTGACATGCTGTTTTTAAATGTGCTTTTACAAATAAATATGGTATGGTATGATTTGCCGGCATGATGTGTCTTATAAAAACGGCTTCTGTCCTTGATCTGGGGAAAATCTCATCATAGCAATAGCACCAAAATGGTCAACATATGGATGGAAAAGCTTACTGCAAAAAAGATGGTCATGGGATTAAAAAGCATGAAGACAATAAAGTTTTATCTATCTATCTAAAAAAAAAAAAAAAAATCAACATAATCGTATACAAGGTTAAAGGAAGGTGAGCAGATTTTTTATTTTTTAACACAATAGTGGCACACTGGGGTGATAGTAAAATTAATCTGTCATGTTTTTAATGTGGAGTCGAGCTCCACTTCATGAATCCTTTGGTGTTGCTGGATAAATGAAAGCTCACCTCACTGTGGGATGTGGCAAGGACAAAGGTTGACAAACACTCACTTCATGAGAGTTGGACTATCGCTTTAGATGCATTGTTATGCAAACCATTATTTCTCTCTCTCACACGCACACACACACACTAATGCTAATACTCTCACCTGCACCTCTTAAACCTCAAGGTCTTTGAAAGAGCAGAAGGTGGAGCTCTTCAGCATACAAAATACAAGATTAAGATGTTTATAAAACCGAGCTGTTATCACGTTAACAAGCTCAACTTTCAGCAAAGACCAACACACACACACACACACACACACACACACAATTCAAAGGGAGGGGTGTTACGAAGCAGAGATAGAGACTCACTGGTTGCTCTTATTCAGCAGAGAGTTTCTGCAGCATTTCAAAGGCTCCTCTGGGTTTTGAATGAAAAGGCTCCAAACAAGCATGGATAGTTATCTGTGTAAGCTTCTAAATATTCATATCCAAATCCCCCGGTGTTTCCACAAAATAAAAAAGAAGAAAACTCTTAATCAAGTGGAGACGTATCACTCAAACCATATTACTCCCACGTTTGGAGTACTAGTTAGAAATTAGACAACAAAAATGTCTCCGTTGTGTCCTGTAAAATCCTTGGGTCCCTTGAAAAGTACACCAAGTAACATTATCATTATTATCCACAGAATGATGTGAAATGTAGCTGGTTTTAGCACCACTTTAGTAACAGCTCCTCCACGAGCATGCAGTGGTAATGTAATTTATTACAGTACGGCACAATCTGGTTTTATATTCCTCGTTATAGTTCTCATCACAAATAATTCAACCCATTGTGTTACTTTACAACAATCGACCTTCTTGTAGGTTGAATTAAAGCTGCTTTTGCACACCAGTCGCCATTTTGTAGGTCCAAACATCTTTTGTTGTCCGTGACTTCAAATGGTGTTTTTCTTTTTGGGACTCTGGTCGTTTGTCCTAAAGTTGAAGTGGTAGCAGCCGGCTGTTTCTCCTTCTCTGATATTAAAGCAACATTCCGCAACTTTTACACCTTAAAATTATGCTTTTTTGTAAAGTTTTTGCGTCATACTATCATCTATTATGTTCATTTTTATACCTGTGATAGTGTTGGGGGGTCCCATGTCTGTTTACCGCACTACCGGTATACAGTTTTTGAGCTTCGGGTAGCCGCAGGATGTACTGACTGGGTGTCGTTTTACGGCAAATATGGCAAGCCAAAGGGAGAAAAAAAAGTGCGCGTTCTAAACGCGCGTTAGGTCCGGCAAAATGCGCATCCTGAACGTGCGTTTTGATGCCAAAGGGGGCAAAACTTAGCCTGGCAAGCCATCCTATATATTTGTATATATAGTCTGGCCACGAACCATTGACGGCTCTCAGTCGTGAGGCGGGATCTACGGTTGTCTTTCAAAATGTCAGCACGCAATTGGATAGTGACGAACAACATGACGTAATCACGGCGACGGAAAAGCGGGAGGCTTTAATAGCGTCTAGCTTCAATGATTTCTGTCGTTTTTGTATGAAAAACACGCGAATATCAGGTGTACTGGGACATTGCTCTACTTTGTTTGATAAAAATAAGAAGCCGCTAAGTATATCAGACAGACTTACGCACGTTGGAGTCTAAATAATCCAATGTTGATGACAAAGCCGTTTCAAACGAACGTGTTTTCCGAGTTGCCGACATGTTGCTTGGGTTCGCGGCGTTCGTGGCCACAGCGCTGACGTCATCGGCTACTCCCGCTCTGTGATTGGCCCATGATATAGAGCGCTGTGATTGGCCCAACCAAAACTATAGCGAGTTGTGATTGGATAGACACAGCAGTGGTTTGGGCTGCGAGGGTTCCAATGAAGCGTGCCTAGACCAAACTCTGCAAAGCAAGAATTGGTCTAGTTCACTAGGCTAGGCAAAACTCGTAGATATCATATATATCACTAGATGCCTTACCCGCGCTGTTTGCCGATTGGACGAACGTCCCTACGTGGCGGCCATCTTACCTCGGACAGCTGCCCCCTTTCGTAACATTGGTGTCAATGGTCAATGTACTATTTAAATAACTCTAACTTGCTCAATTTTCAACCGATTTTCAAACGGTTTGATTTGTTATAAACGCCAGAGATGTGGCTGTGAAATATTATGGATTTGGCCCATTAAAGGGGTCAGCATCTATAATACCGCGGATATCTACATCCTATTATAGTCTTTTAGACCATTAAACTAAATTGTATTGGAAAAATAAATAAAAAATGTGATTTTTTAATCCTTTATTGTGAAGGGCATATTTTCTCGCGAGATCACACGCAATATTTCGGCTGTCTCGGACGCGCGCGGGACTGAGGAACGAGTTCATTGGTGGAAGGAAGCAGGAAGCAGGACGCGGCTTCAGCGTCTCGCTCCAAAACAACAAAAGTTATAACTGAACCCGACCTGGCAGTGACCTACGGGATCTAACCGCGTATTTACGAGCCCGGGCCTCGCCTCGTGTGTAATGGCGTCCTCCTTTGTTGTTGAGTTGGGAGAAAAGAAAGCTCATCCAGGCATCGGCTCTTATGCTGTTGTGAAGATGGAATACACACACCGATCGGAGTTTTGTCTCCCGTAACACGGATTATAACACGAGTCGTCAACGGTAAGACATAATTTATGCGTTTCACGTTATGAAATTAGCTTTGTTGTGCTGGTTGTGGTTCATATTTGTTTATATTAGGCCGTTGTGCCGACATTAAGGGCCAGAACTCAAGTTCTCGTGTTGGAGTGCGCGTGCTCGTGGGGTGCGTGGGAGCTGGTTGAAGAAGGCAAGATTAAACAAACGCGTCAATGTTAAATATCGGCTTCTCAGCCAGTGAAAAATCATTAGGAAGCCATTATAGACATTTTTTTAAGTGGAAAAGTGAAGATTTCAGGTGCTGACCCCTTTAATTTAAAAATGTTAAAGTATGTCCTATCAAGCCTATGTGTTATAAGGTTTGTCATAATGTAACCCGCTTGTAAATCCGTTAATATTTAATCGAGTTACGAGTGTTTTTGTTTAAGTTGTTCACTCACCTTCCATCTGCTACCATTGAGAATGGAACATAAGCTGTCCGAGGTAAAATGGCCGCTGTGTAGGGACGCTGTCGACTCCAAGTTAAGGCATCTAGTGATATATATGATATTTATGCAAAAACTCACGTGTTCTAAAGCGAGCATCATGTCTGCCAAAACGTGCGTCTTGAACGAGCGTTTTGGCGGACATAATGCAAGTTTAGAACGTGCATTTTTTTATCCCTTTGGCTTGCCATAATTGTATAACGTAGACTCGCTGTAGCAGTGACAGATTCACCAAAGAAAGCTAGAAATCCCTTATCAGAGGAATATAGGAAAAGAAAAGAAGAACGTGATAGAGCAAGAGCAAAGACCAGAGTTATTATTGGGCCGTCTTTTCCTCGCTGGAGAGCTCTTTTAGAAAGAACAGCATGAACTACGGACTCTGACCTAGCTGTGCTGCTAATGGCTAGGTAAGTAATAAATGATTTCACCAGGGTTATTGTGTTTGGTCGGGCATAAAGTTGTTATACAGTCAGTGTTATACTGATCAGAGCTTAATTTGAGCCGGATCTTGCCGGAACAAGATCCGGGAACTCTCTTATTTTGAAGGGACGCGTTCCGGTAATTGTCTGCTAGGATCCGTTAACTCGCGCTGCTACCTCATGATTACAGTGGGTAAACGAGGACGCTGTGTTGGGCAGGGACTTCCGGGTGAGTGGTTCATTTATCAATCTCATACCTAAACTTTTCGCTTTTCAGCAAAATCGCCGTTTTTAAGCCAAATAAGCCGTTCTGGTTTCAGCAGTCAATAAGGGAAAGAGGGGATTCATCTTGTTCACAAACGATCTTTGTTTTAGCATGTCGTCATTTGACCAATCACAATCGCGGAAACAGACGCTTTGACAGCGCCGCAGCCGGACCGCACAGCGCGCTCACGAGCAGCGGCTTTGAGGTTAAAGTTTGTCAAATCAAACAAAATCACCACTGAATAACACGGTTTTCTGTCGAGGACTGTAGCAGATTTACCTCCTTTCAGCCTTTATAGATTTTCCCCCGAGGCTCGTCGTGTTTTTTTTTAAGTCAAGTTCGGAGTTGAACATAACCACCGCCAGTATTTAACTCCGTTAAAACCAGTAGCTGTATAAATGAAAGGTTAAAACCTAATATTAACAACATAAATACTTTTTTCTGGTGAGAAATGGCCACCAGCATGCTGCAGCCTCACTCATGTAAAAGTCATCCTAATATATTGATCTGGGCAGCGGAAGATTTAAGGAAGCTGGAGTAACAGTAACATTTCTGCAGCACTAAAGCAGAGTTGTAACATTTTGCCCTTAGCAGTGGTTTATTAAAGTATTCAAGCAAACAGCTGAGATAAAGCTGCATCTCCCTGCAGCTCCAGCTCTTCCTGAACGTTTAATCAGAACCAACTCATCAGAGCAGCATGAACACAACAATAACCTCCTAAGAACTCTGGAATATTTTCAGATGTTTTCATGTTCTGTGAGTTAGTCTCACAGTAATTCTTAATTATATGATGATCCCTAATCATTTCCTGATCATTTTTGTCAGGCACATTTTCCTTTTGTTCTGAGCAGAGGGACTGTCTAAACCTCATGGTAGAAAATGGTTTACATTTTGCAAAAAAATCACATTGATGATTTTTTGTAAGTATTCCAACAAATTATTGTAGCAATAAAAGGTATGTAAATGTCAGAGGTCCCTATAACCCACTGATGCAACTCTGCAGCATGCGAGGACCTTGTGAGAAATTTGTGTAAACTTTGAGAATGTGGGCACAATTATAAGTTATTCGTCAAAAACTCCATTAAACATGAGCGCGCCCCCCCGCGCGCGATCCGGCATCAGTTTTGTCCTTAGTGAACTCTGGTCTGACATCACTACTTTTGTTCCGGTAACGTTTGATTTACAAATTAAGCACTGGTCCTGATAAAACTATTTATTGAATGTGTGGAGGTGGAAAAGTTTGTTTTCGTTGTTTTGCCTGACATTAGGAATGTAAACATGCCTCTTATGCCTGAGAGAGAGATTTAATGTTACGACAGTGACGTTACGCAGCAAGCCTCTAGAGGGCGACAGAGACCATATAACTGCAAAGTTGCGGAATGCTGCTTTAAGTGTTATGAAGTGCAGTGGTTCGTTGAGACCGACAACCAAATGGTCCAATAGTTGCTTTTGGTCCTAAACGTGTTATTGGTGGAGGTTTGTAGACAAATGCGACAGAATCACTATATTATTTTTTTTTCCTTTGTTTTTAATCTCCACATTATATTTATAGCTATACGATGTTAGAAGGTTGTTAAGAGGCATGAAAAAATGTTTTAAGCTAACTTGTTTTCCAAATTAGCTTTTGTTGCTTGGAGTTAGGGGTGGGCGATATGGAAAAAAAATTATATCACGATTTGTTTTTTGCAAAATCACGATCTCGATTTTATCACGATTTTATCCATTTCGACAATTCATACATTTTGGAAGTTATTTACTGATAAAATAGATCAATTTAAAAGCATACCCCTTCGCAGAAAATATGATAAAATATTTCAGACAGGTTACTGTTTGAACACTTGTTTTAATTTAGGTAAGAAAAATAGTAAATTTGTTCTATTACAATTACACAATCAAACAAAAAATGCCTTCCATTTAAAAATCCATAATGGGTTTATATATTAGCTTTTAATGTCTTTGGAGTAGCTTTAGAGTCAAATATTTATGCCACAGTTCCAGGGCTTAGTTTATTTATTTGTTTGTTTGAACAAATAAGTTCAGAAATGTTGGAGAATGGACCAAGTTCTGTTTAATGGCATGTCTCAAATGTCCCACAGGCACTTTTATTTATTATATATTTATAATTAATGAAAAATAATTTAACTTCTATTTGGAGGTGGCTCATAGCCTATCATCCAAAATGTATTAGTAATTATTTCTTGTCCAGAGAAAAAAAAATCTATCTAAATTCATGATGTGTTTGCGTTTGCATCCACTACCAGCGGATTACGCTCATTGCCTTTTTGGACTTGCTGCTCTACGTAGATGTTTCCTACAAGGTAGGGGTTTGGCCCGTCTCTTCACATAAACTCTGGTGGCAGCCACAGTGAAAAGGCTCGCTAAAATACGAACGAACGTCCCCAAATAATAAGACACGAAGCCAAATGCAAAGTTTAGAGCAGAACATTGACCCAGAGGTTCTACGATCTCCGAGCTTTGGTAGATCGTCATCACATTAAAATTCTTAACGATCTTATATCGTGAAATCGCACGGCCCTACTTGGAGTAATGCTTTTGACTGAGTTTGACATAAAACACTACATTTTACTTTTTCAGGTTGTTTAAATTGTATATTAAATCTCAACATATCTTCTCATTTGTTCATTTAAGGACAATTGTTGACAGATGTTCTCATCAGTCTCAGTTTAGCCATCTGCGCTAATAAAACTTGTGCTAACTCCATGCGCACACATTATTTTTAAACTTTTTATTTTAACTTTTACTAATACTGGTAAGAATTTTCAAAACACTATTTGCAACAACTGTCAATTTGTTGAGTTTGTATCATGTCTGAGGGTGTAAGAACATCAAAAATAAGCTATTAAGACTAACGGTTAGCTTTTTCAGTTTGCTGATCATCAATAAAAAGCACAACAAAAAAAAAAAAAAATTTTGCTTTTTTGTTGGCGTCATGGCAGAGCCTGGAAGTAAAAGTAAGTGAGTAATGTCTTTGGAGGTGGTGAAGCAAAGAAAGCATGAACTAGACAAAGAGCTAAAACCATAGTGAACATCGTTGCGGCCTACACTCGTGGGTTTCGGTTTCAAATTATCTAAAATGTTGCAAGCAAAGTCCAAGTTTTTTTCTTTTTTTCTGAACTGCCAATTATCATACATTCATAAAAACATTCTAAATACACCTTGTCTGATGACATCGTCATCAGCAAATCCTGCGGCAGGGTTGTTTACGACGGTTGTTATTCCACTTTCAACCAGTAGGGGGAGAAACTGGAAACTTGTTACTTAAAAAAAACTTGAAAATGTTGTTTTTTTATCTTACAAAAGGAACAAAACATACTTTTCTAAATGACTGGTATACTTTATATTTAACGATTTACATGCATTTTATAAAGCAACTCAATAAACGATCAGCTTTAGTTTAAACAATCGTCATAAAACGTTTTTTCTATTAGAATGTAAAAATTTACCACATAATAAACTCCATGAAGTGGAAGATTTGGTTAAATCATAAAACACAATTTAAAAAGTATATTAAAAAAAATGAGTTTGAGTGCAAAACATCTGTATTTGTGTGGTTAAAAATGTAATGTAAAACACATTTTTCTGGAAGAATAGTGAATAATTTGGGTCCAAGAATAAACCCCTGAAGAAAAAATAATTACTAAGACACACAAGGCTATGTGAAAAGTTTAAAAAGGGGTCATACTCAGGGCTCGAATTACACACAGGCTTCCGGGGTAGCCCTGGGGGAGCCTATTGAGAGCAAGGGGCAGGATGACGGTACACACAGTATGCTTGAAATAAGTCCCGGTATGGTGAGAGTCTATATAAATACTGTAATATAAGTTGAAACTTGATCATTTTTTAGGCTCCCCCATGGTTTGTCAGTTGAGGGCTTCCGGGGCAGCCCATCACCCTTTCAGGGGAGCCGGGCTCCCCTTAGCTCCCCCATAATTCGAACCCTGGTCATACTGTCCAGTTATAATGAGATACTGCAGATGGAAAAACAGCTGTTGAATCATAAAACTGATTTTTTGGGAAAATTAAAATTTGGGAGGGTATAAAACAAAATGACTCGCCTTCATATAAAATTAGTTTTTTATTCCTCTGCAGCTGATTAAAGTCTCTGAAAATTTCATGACATTTGATTTTGCAGCTCACTGTATTGTTGCACATTAGAGTTTTAACCCGATTCAAAAAATATTCATGTAATAAATAAGTCAAGCTTCTTCAGCTCCTTATTTTAAAATTTAATACATCTTCAGAGATTACATTCTCTACTTAAATAAACTGTGGGGCAACTGGGTCAAGATCTCGTCAAAATAAAGTCCAGACATAAGCTACATGTTGCCCAGAAGCCATACTTCCCACAGCTTTGTTTACACCAGTGATTTTGCTGAAATGTCTAAACTAATGAAGCTCTGAACAGCATCTCATCAAATCATCTCACTGGTGTCCACACGTGCTAACACTTTGTGTTAAATGCTGTGTTGCAATAACACAGTGGAGATTGTACCTGATAACAAACATCACTGTTAAAAGTTGTTACCACGGCGACAAGTCCAACATCATGGGTGACTATGGGAAACATGGTGGACATGTGAGACGAAGCTATCCAGCCTAAAGTGATGTTTGGCTTGTGCTGCTGTTTGGGTCAAAGTGGCAGGTGTATATTAAAAATTAGGAGTAAATTTGGAAAATGAAAAAGTCATTCTGACATTAAAAGATCAAAAGAAAAGGAGAGACATCTCACATCCCACTGCAAACTCCATTCATAATAATAAAAGTGATGCAGTTGTTTTGACAGTTGTTTTGATCGATGTAATTACACTGATCCAGCAATAAGATGAGACACAAGCTGTCAGAGTGACGGTGAAGAATGGATGCGTACTGCACCAATCCCGTTGGAGTTATTATTTAGAGCGAGACAGAAGGAGCTGATCTGGGATGCACGTCCTCTAGCTGCTCAGGTGGTTCTGATCTTTTACAGCCGCCATTGTGAATTAAGGGAACCAAACGGAACCAAAAAATGCCCATAAATGAATTATTCTGGGGTCAGCTGTCTAAAGAATACACCCACACGATGCATTCAGAGCTGACTCTAGGAAACTGAGCAGCAACTGCAGCTGTTAAACGTCTATTTCTTGGATTTTCACAGTGAAATCTGTTTAAATTAAAGCAACCGGTTTTTATCAAGCTGTTATCTCTGATACATATATGTCTGTAACAGAGATGTGTTGTCTCTGTGTCCAAAACTCTTGAATAACACGAGATGACAAGAAGAACAGAGGGGACATCAGAAACAGATGCTCCAACGATTTCATTATCAGCTCTGTGTGTGGTTTCCCTCACAGGATTACTGACTGCTGCAGGACACCGATCAGCTCTGATTAAAAACCCCACGATTCACCTACTGTAGGTTCTGTATGCTCTGAGTGTGCTGCTTCTGACCTCCTAACTACTGTAAGAAAAAGCAAGGCCACTGGTATTACTGTTGAAGGTGTCCAGTCCAGATAGTCCACAGACATAAAGCGCTTCTCAGTCTCTCACCTCAGGGTCTTCCACTTATCCACATCAGCATCTTAGGAGAGGAAGCCCAGACTGTCCTCTTCCCTGCCTTGTTCTACAAGCGACTCTGGTGGGATCTCAAGATGTGGCTTGGCTTCCTTTGACATATAATCCCTACAGAGTGTCCTAGATACGCCCTGGGGTCTAACCAGAGCAGCATCCCTACTCTGAGTCCCAGATCTCTCCACCCAGAGGAGGATGCTCATTTTTAACCACTCTTCAGCTATTTTGGTAGTAATATTACTGCAATGCTGGACTTCTGAATGAAGATTATGCCTTGGCGCAACAGAGGGCGGTGTCATGATCACATGTGGAATGTCCGCCAAGCCCCGGTTGACAATAAAATTGAAAATTAAAGTAAACGTGGGCATAAGTTTAGCTTTTGTAAACAGAACCAGCTGAGACGGCAAACCTGAGCGATGCAGAGCTCCGGGAGCTTCTCTCCGTTAGAGCTGCAGCTCAGGTCACCAGACAGTTTAGGAGGACTGTGAGGGACAGCCACCTTTAGGAGAGACTTGTGGAAAAAACTTAAGGAGCGCGGCTTCAATCGCAACAAAAAGCAAGTTACAGACGTGGACAAAATTGTTGGTACCCTTCGGTCAATGAAAGAAAAACCAACAATGGTCACAGAAATAACTTGAATTTCACAAAAGTAATAATAAATAAAATTTCTATGAAATGTAACCAATGAAAGTCAGACATTGCTTTTCAACTATGCTTCAACGGAATTATTTAAAAAAATAAACTCATGGAATAGGCCTGGACAAAAATTATACTACCCCTAACGTAATATTTTGTTGCACAACCTTTTGAGGCACTCACTGCAATCAAACAATTCCTGTAAATGTCAATAGCCATTATTATAAGACACACCATGCCGGCAAATCAGCGTAATATTACTGCAACGGTGGGTCTTATGAACGTGCCATGGTGGCATGATGTTGCGGGAATTTTGCGGCATTCATGCCACCACGCTTGGTAGTAATATTACTGAAAATGCTGGACTTGTGAATGCAGATTAAGCCTTGGCGCAACAGAGGGTGGTGTCATGATCACATGATGAATTAATGCCGCTCTCTGGCCAGAAACTATATTGAAAATGAAAGCAAACACGAGCATAAGTTTCGCTTTTGTAAAAATCTAAGCTGGGATGGTAAACTGGAGCAATGCAGAGCTCTGAGAGCTTCTCTCAGTTAGAGCTGAAGCTCAGATCACCAGACAGTTCACGGAGACTGTGGAGGACATACACCTTTAGGAGCTGCTTGTGAAAAAATGTTAACGAGTGCGGCTTTGATCGCAATAAAAAGCAAGTTATGTCCAAGATAAACGGAAGTCCGTGGCAGCGCAGAGACCGCCCCCATACCCCCTTAATACTGCCATCACGTAATCTTTTATAAAAAGGACACGATTGCACTACAATACCGCCATGATCTGAGCTCATATAAACGACCGTAGGCTCCCAGATGCTGCCTTGGCGTTGTGGCAAATTGGTGGCATTGTTTTATAAAAGAGGCTATAGAGACTTCTGCACCTCTCAGCAGGTATTTTGGCCCACTCCTCATGACACTCCTTATGAGCAAGCTGCTCCAGTTGTCTCAGGTTTTAAGGACACCTTTTCCAGACAGCATGTTTCAGCTCCTTCCAAAGATGCTCAATAGGATTGAGGTCAGGGCTCATAGAAGGCCACTTTAGAACAGTCCAATGTTTTCCTCTTAGCCATTCTTGAGTGTGTTTAGCTGTGTGTTTTGGGTCATTGTCCTGTTGAAGACCCATGACCTGAGACTGAGACCAAGCTTTCTGACACTGGCCAGCACATTTCTCTCTAGAATCCCTTGAAAGTCTTGAGATTTCATCGTACCCTGCACAGATTCAAGACACCCTGTGCCAGATGCAGCAAAGCAGCAGAACATAACAGAGCCTCCTCCATGTTTCACAGTAGGGATAGTGTTCTTTTCTTGATATGCTTCATTTTTCCATCTGTGAACATAGAGCTGATGTGCCTTGGTCTCATCTGTCCATAGGACCTTCTCCCAGAAGCTTTGTGGCTTGTCAACATGTAGTTTGGTATATTCCAGTCTGGCTTTTTTATAATTTGTTTTCAACAATGGTGTCCTTCTTGGTCGTCTTCCATGTAGTCCACATTTGCTCAAACAACGACGGATGGTGCGATCTGACACTGATGTTCCTTGAGCTTAAAGTTCACCTTGGATCTCTTTAGAAGTTTTTCTGGGCTCTTTTGTTATCATTCAGATTATCCGTCTCTTTAATTTGTCATCAATTTTCCTCCTGCAGCCACATTCAGGGAGGTTGGCTACAGTCCCATGGATCTGAAATTTCTGAATAATATGTGCAGCTGTAGTCACAGGAACATCTAGCTGCTTGGAGATGGTCTTATAGCCATTACCTTTAACATGTATCTCCTGGGACAACTCTTTCCTTTACTTCCTCTGGTCCATGTGGAGTGTGGTACTACACACCATGTCACCAAACAACACAGTGACTACCTGGAGCCCTATATATAGGCCCACTGACTGATTATAAGTTTGTAGACACCTGTGATGCTAATTAGTGGACACACTTTGAATTAACACGTCCATTTGGTCACATTGTTTTCAGTCTTTTCTAGGGGTACCATCATTTTTGTCCAGGCCTGTTCCATGAGTTTATTTTTTTAAATAATTCCGTTGAAGCATGGTTGAAAAGCAATGTCTGACTTTCATTGGTTACATTTCATAGACTTTTTATTTATTACTTTTGTGAGATTCAAGTTATTTCTGTGACCATTGTGGGGTTTTTTTTCACTGACCAAAGGGCAACAACAATTTTGTCCACGTCTGTATGTATGAGTATCATCCGCATAGCAACAGAAGGCAATTCTGTGCCTCCTGACAATGGACCCTATAGGGAGCAGACACAGACTAAAAAGCAGGGGACCAAGTTAAAAGCCCTGTGGAACTACACACGACAGCAATGCAGAGGAAGAATTGAAACTGTTGAAACTGAGACAGAAACTTCTCTGTGCCAGGTATAAACCACTCCAGGGCAGGGCTGCAAATGCCAACACGGTGCTCTACATGAGACATCATTACAGAAACACACTAGCTTGTGTGTGGTGGATGGACAATGAGATGCAGCGAGTGAGAGAACAAGAGTACATTGATGGCCTGGAGGCATGTGTGCATTAATGTGTGATGTGTGAATTCAAAATCACCCCAAGGCAAAGAGGAAAGGTGAATCTAAGGACTCATCACCTGGATGCTTCTTTCCCCCTTTTTTCATCCTCACACTCAGAGCCTCTCTCTTTCTTTACTTAATCTAGTCTCAGAAACCGATACCTTCACTCCATTACACAGCTCCAAGAGAACTGAAGCGGCACAAATATCAGAACTGTCGGGTCCAAATTGAGTTGCTCTCAAATTTCGCTCACAATGCTTCAGTAGCCTGAAAGCCTGAAAATCCCTCAGTAAGCTGCAGAGTGATCCTTTATGAAGGCGATTTGATGGCTTAAACAAGTAAAGGATCTATATTTCTCACCTAAATTGACAAAAGTGGAGTTTTAACAACATTTATGAAGGTTTTATATTCAGTCACTGAACACTGAACATATTTATCCAAATATTATGGTAGGTATGAGTGTAGGAAAATTATTGTAAAATGTCCTGTTTTTATATTGTGCCTTAGAGTTCTAGGACCCCCCCAAGGCGCTTTACAAGACGACAGTCATTCCTCTGCATGCCAGAGTCTGGCAGGGGTCCCATTCTTCCAACACGCACACATCAAGATGATTTTCAAACACAACCCAGTAACCGTGGTCATCTCCCAATCAAATCCGGAGCCAACCCAGTCCGTTGATTTAAAATGCACAACCCCAGACCCGGACGCTGATTGATATTTTCGTAATTACTGACCATGCCAAATTTCTGCCACATGTCTGACTTACTAGAAGGATTGTCCACAATATGGTAACGGCGTCTATCCAGTTTTGCTTCTATGTCATTGATTTCAATGTTTTATTTTTGCTAGCCAACATCTTTTTTATAGCATATCCTTAGGGATGCTCTGATCCGATCACGTGATCGGAAATCGGGCCCGATCACGTGATTTTCTAAAGATCGGAATCGAGTGAAAAAGATCGGCACCACATGCCTGCCCCGTCACAGGAACGCACATCACTCAATAGAGCCGCATAATGAGGATGTAAATAATTTATAATATGAGCAAATCCACTACTTTTAACTATATTCATAATATTAACGTGTTTTTTATCCTATCCAAGTGTTGTTTTTTGGCAGATAAACTAAGAAAATGACATAAATACAGAAAGAAAGAAATACCTAAATAATAATACAAAAATTAAAGGAAAACTTGGACGCGTTTTCTCTTTTTTCTTCTTATCTTAGTGGTTTGCTGAAGTATCGGTTCGGGACTTGGTATCGGCAGATACCTACAATCAAATGACTCGGACTCGGATCGGGACCAAAAAAATGTGATCAGAACATCCCTACTTATCCTACTTTGAAATTGTACCACCCTAAACTCGTGAGTGGGGCTTCACATATAGGTTGGGAATATTTTTATTTAAATATTCATTTAAAAAATGTACATAACCTTCTCAACTGCAACCTGATGCTTCTGCCCGGACCCACCAAATTAAATCTATGTATTTTTCCACCTCTGAAAAAAAAAATGTTTTATTTAAAAATAGAAAAGACCCAGAAAACATTTTCAGGGTTGTCTGAAGAAACTAATCGCTTTCAACATCAAAAGTTAGCTGCAGCCATCTAAAAGTCTTCCTGCTGAACCTCTGTAGAGTGTAGAGAGTTTTTATGTTAATTCAATGGAAGCATGGTGGAGTAACCTTGTATTCTGATAGAGGGGAGCCACATAGACTGCAGACATAGAAGTAAATTCTCTATACATCCACGCATTTTCTTCGGCTTGTCCAAGGTCAGGTCACAAAGGTAACAGGTTCAGGGGGGAAATCCAGAAATTACATTACCTACAAAAAATCTCCAGTTCCCTATGGGGAATCTCAAGACTACTTTCAATGCAGAGAAGCTGCTCCACCCCTAGTTTCACCCAGCTGACGAAGCTGCTGACTTTATCTTTAAGACTGAGGCCAGACACTCTATGGAGGAAGCTCATTCCAGCCGCTTGCATCCAGGCTCTTTTTCTTCTGGTCATGACATCTCATGACCAGAGGTGAGGGTTAGAACGTGGATGGACCAGTCAATTGAGAGCTTCGCCTTTAGACTCAGCTCCCTTTTCACCACATCAGACCAACGCCATCATTAGTGAGGACAAAGCCCCAATGCATCGGTTCATTTCCTGCTCCATTCTACCACCCCCACTTAAGGCAAAGACCCAACCTGGATGGAGCATCCCATCTTTTTCCGGTCAAGATCCACAATCTCACATTTGCAAATAAAACGGATGAAATAGCCAACAGATTCAGCTTCAACTATCACTTCTTTTTTCAGTCCAGCTTTTATACATGTTGATGGTTTAATTCAATTAAGTTTATTTATTTGAGGCCAATTCACAACAAGAGTCGTCTCAAGGCACTTTACAAAGTAAACATTCCTATTGAACCTACTTGGCAGTGCACCGAGTTAAATTCATTATTCCAATTAGTTAAATGATTCCTACTTAAGAAAACCCAGCAGATTGAATCGACTCATTGACTTGTGTCAGACTTTACAGCAATCCCTCATACTCAGCAAGTATGTAGCGAGAGTGGAGAGGAAAACTCCCCTTTAACAGGAAGAGACCTCCAACAGAAACTGGTTAAGTGAGAGGGAAGCCTTGAAAATAGGAATGCTCGATATTGGCTTTTTAACCGATATCCGATTGTTTAACTCTTAATATTCCATACCGATATTAAACCGATATATGCAGGGTCCCCCCTAATAAATAAAGAAAATAAATAAATTATTTAGGTTGCTAACATCACATATCTCCTATCATGAATGCTTAAGCTTTAAACATTATCTGTGCAAAATTGCAACTACTTCAATTTCATGATGGGAATAAGTTTGATTAATAAGTTAATAAATAGTACAAGTGAATTAATGATAAAAAGGTTAAAGGTTTTAGGTTTTGAAAACGGATCAAAGTGAAACATCGCTATTACAAACAATCTTTGTTATATGTGAGTGAGCGCTCTTAACTCAGACCTATCGCTGACGTAGTTTCTGACGCTGGACCTCCGCTCTGGTGTTTACATCTTACATTTAGGCAGAAACGAACGAAAATGAATGCGCTGATTTTGCTTTATATGTTCATGCCATGGAGAACATTTGTCTTTGTATCGACTTGTTTAGGGAATGTTTGGGCGTGTGTTAAAGTTACTTAGTTGATCAAATGTAAGCAGCATGCTAAGCGAGGCTAATTGCTAACCGCGACGTATTAGTCAGTAATGTACTTTTTCTGTTTCTGTATATTCTAGTTACGGTGATAGACCTTTTATAAAGATCTTCATTTAAGAAGGGCAAGTCTTAGGTGAAGATTCTTGTGCTTGTTTTAGTTGTTTGCTAGCTGGCTAGCTACACATAGCTAACCCTCACTACACAAGGCAAATTCCTAATTATTCACAAGCTGTGCCAAATAAAACTAAAATATCTCAAAAACTAATCATCAGATCTGTCATATTTTGGCATTTTGAGAGAGAGGAGATGAAG
The DNA here is from genome assembly GCA_006937985.1 of Aphyosemion australe. NCBI lineage: Eukaryota > Metazoa > Chordata > Actinopteri > Cyprinodontiformes > Nothobranchiidae > Aphyosemion > Aphyosemion australe. The sequence continues at coordinate 860,005 of SSNS01000277.1, read as the reverse complement.
CCGAAAAGTTTGAATATGTGCATGGTATGTAAAATTTGGGTCACTTAAGGAAAAAAACCAATATCGATATTTTTTGATATTACATTTTAAGGCCAATATCGGCTGATAATATCGGTAGACTGATAATATCGGTAGACCGATAATATCGGTAGACCGATAATATCGGACGTCCCTACTTGAAAAGTATAATGATGTCATAATCAAACAGAATTCAGACGTTGAAGCTCAAACAGAACAAGCTCCTCCTAGTGGCTGGTTCCAGTATAAGCTTGAGTTCCCACCTCTTCCATGTAAATAGACAGAAAATGTTCTGATTAAAACAGAACATGCTCGATTTTGTTTTTCAAAGGTTTGACTTTAGTTGATTTGTGTAGTTCAAGTATTCTGTTGATCAGTTATTTGATGCTTGGGGTAAAACCCCATTATTATGTGGGGGAGAGTGGGCGGGAGAGTGGACTTTAATCCCCAGATCTAGAGTTTATCCAAGGTGATGGTTGGAAGACACAAATATGGCCAGATGAGCTGTCAGGTAATTTATTGCTGTGCCTGGCTAGCCTAGTGAACTAGACCAAATTCTTGCTTTGCAGAGTTTGGTCTAGGCACGCTTCATAGGAACCCTCGCAGCCTGTGGCTGTCCAATCACAGCTCGCTATAGTTTTGGTTGGGTCAATCACAGCGCTCTATATTTTGGGCCAATCACAGAGCGGGAGTAGCCGATGACATCAGCGCTGCGGCCGCGAACCCAAGCAACATGGCGGCAACTCAGGAACCACGTTGGTTTGAAACGGCTTTGTCATCAACATTGGATTATTTAGACTCCAACGTGCGTAAGTCTGTCAGATATACTTAGCGGCTTCTTATTTTTATCAAACTAAGTAGTGCAATGTCCCAGTATACCTGATATTCGCGTGTTTTTCATACAAAAACGACAGAAATCATTGATGTTAGACGCCATTAATGCCTCCCGCTTTTCCGTCGCTGTGATTATGTCACGTTGTTCATTACTCTGATTGGTCCTAGCGCTATCCAATTGCGTGCTGACATTTTGAAAGACAACCGTAGATCCCGCCTCACGACTGACAGCCGTCAATGGTTCGTGGCCAGACTATATATTCACATATATAGGGTGGCTTGCCAGGCTAGTGCCTGGCCATTTTTGAAGAAATTTAAGCCGCTTGTCTTTGTTTTTGAGTCCATGCAGGGCAGTGCTCCAACCTATCTGGTTGAGGTACCCATCCGACACATCCCTCACGTGAACTTAGGTCATCCCAGCAAGAGTTACTAGTTGTTCCACGTGTGAAATGTACGACCAGAAGAGGCAGGGAGGTCAGACCAGCACCTTCTCTGGTGGTTTTTAAGAGTCAGATGAAGACTCACGTTTATTCTCTGGCGTTTCCTCGTCACGTTTCTTAGCTTTGGTTTTAGACCCTTTTGCTGTTATTTTTTCTGATGTATTTCTATCTCTAGTTCTGATTTGTTTTTATGTACATCTCCTCTCAGGGTGCATGGTTGTTTTCATTTCTACGCCGTGTACAGCACTTCGGTTTGATCTCTGGTTGATGCAAAGTGCTTTATAAATAAAGATGATGATTATAATGATGAGAGGTCAAACCAAAGTGCCGTTCACTGCATAAAAATGAAAACGACGAACCCTGAGAGGGTCGACAGAGATGTACATAAAAACAAATAAGAACAAGATGATGATGGATCTGTTATTGTTTATTAAGCTTTCGTTATAGAATTTAAAAAGGTTGCTTCAGTCTGCTTCAGACAATTCATGATGTATTCAATAAAAATCCAGATTTAATTGTGTTTGTTGGTTATATTTAGTCTTGTTTATTTTAAATGGTGTAAAATAAGTCAAAAAGTTCAAAGACACTCCTTTGTATTATTTCGGTCGATCCATTTGCTCCTTTAAAGTAACTCCAAACTGGCAGAAGCACCAGGAATGCTGAAAGATTTATTCACCATTTCATTTATTTATCGTCCGTTTTCCAACATAAATAATAATCAGACTTTTATATTACACTTCAGTTGCATTAAACCTTATTAAACTTGCAGCTCAGAAGCTCCCAGCTGAGGCCCTGGTGGCTCAATGGGGGACGATCATCCCTCAGGACACACGATGAGCCTACATTTATTTTTTGTGTTCCTCTCAACCTCTTGGTGTGTAAATAATCTGTCTACATGTACAATGGTGGAAATCATTTCTCCAGTTAGGGAAATTTATCACAAGACAAATTTGTCAACAATAAAAACATTCATGATGTGTTTTCACCGATAAAATGTCTGCATTGTTTAGACAACTGAATATAGAATTTACTGGTATGTATGATATATTGGTATATATTTATTTTTCATGTCATTTATTCATTTATAAAAGATTTTACTACACAGCAAATTCAGCATGCTCAAATTAACATCGTCAGAGTTGATTTAATTAAACTCTTTTTGGAGAGTTGGTACTTTAACTCTGATTAAGTGTCAAAAACCAACTCTTGTGGAGTTGACAATTTAACACCGGTGTTAGAGTTAATATAGTAACTCTTAACTCTGGAGTTACGTTTTTAACTCCAGAACAGTTGGTTTTTGACACTTAATCAGAGTTAAAGTACCAACTCTCCAAAAAGAGTTAAATTAACTCCTACTGGTATGGACCCATATAGACACTTTAGAAGTGTTGAAATAAACTCTGACGGTGTTAATTTGAGCATGTTGTTGTGTAACAGCCACACTGAAAAACGCCAGCTAACTCATGCCTTGTACACCTCATGACTGTGGACAGCCAGTGAGAGGAACACAAGGAGCAGAGTCCTGAGCATTTAGTATAAACCATGCTCCACTTCTTTATTGTGACAGTGGAACGGCACAGCAGTGCCATTCCTGTGACCAGCCTCTTCACTTATGGTGCCAACATGACACAACAAGTAACACCACATTTGCAACAGTAAACAAAGTAATAACTAAGAACAACACAACTCCCAAAATATAAACATGCATAAACACCCCAAAATAGAACAAATTACCTAAAAACATGATTCCCACAATGCACCTCGCCCACTGCAGCTCTCTGCAGCCAATCAGTCACTACCAGTCCAACGTTTAGAATAAATGGTGGAGTCTGCGAATTAACTCTGCAGGTGTTATAGCCACTGTGGGAGTTCAGAGTTAGCTTTTGAGGAGTTATTTTGTCCAAAATGACTCGTACAGAGTTGATTAGGAAACATTCCTTTTTAACACTTGGGTTTAACTCTCATGTCAGTGTTACATATCAACTATGTAACTCTTTTAGTTTTAAATGAACCATTTTTAGTGTTAAATTAACTATTCTTAGTGTTAAATTGGACCAACACCCAAAAATTAACACTTTTAAATTTGCTGTGTACCACAAATCAAGGTGGCCCAAAGTGCTGAACACAATAAAAATGGCGATAAAAAACTAAAAAGATAAATAGAAACTCACAACACAAACGCATAAATACAAAATACAAAACCCCTGTTCCAATGGCATGGATCAACAAAACACACTAAAATCAGTAGATCACATAGGGCCAAGATGTTCAGCCAAAACCAAACAACCAAACGACCAACTTTATCATAGATACTGGGCCAATTTAGATTTAAAGCTCCAGCGTGACGTGGAACGTCTAATATCAAGCAGAATTTGGTTCCATAACTTCGAGAATAAAATCGCAAATGCCTGATCACCCTGGCTTAATGCTTATGACGCTTATGGTGCATTCCAGTTGTCCTTGGAACTCGTTTTTCCGAGATAAGTTAACCAGAAATTATGCAATGAACTCGGAATTCCGAGCTGCAAGCTCGTACATTTCAGAGGATCCCGAAATCACCATTTTAAAGATGGCCGCACCCAGTGCTACCATAGTTGTCGTCTTTATTTTTTCCATCATTTATATGTTCTGCTTTCTTTCTTTTTGCTATTTAACAGCACTGAGTTGTTGTTTATTCTTGTTATCAATAGCTACGTTGCTGAAAACGGCAGCATTGCTGCCGAAATTGACCGGTGTTTATGGTTTTTTCACTGTTCCTGGTGTTTACATTGTGACATTTGATTTTTTTAATGTTTTTTTTTTCTGGTTTTATGTGGTTTTTCTGAGTTGGAATTTGGAACACAAAACGAGCTCGTTACGTAATTTCCTGGTCGGAAATTCCGAGGACAACTGGAACGCACCATTAGCCCTGGGGACCACGAGCAAATGCTCATCAGAAGAGCGCAGAGTGCCTAACTGAGCAAAACATGAAATTTTAGTTTCTCAATTCACTTTGTGGCACAGTGACGATTTAGGGTTGGCCAAAGGTTCATGGGTAAAGTTCTAAACAAAGTTCTCGTATAATTTCATAATGCTCAGAGAATGTGATTTGAGCGACTCTCGGACACAATCACGCTAAGTTGTAGCTCAATATTAAAAAAAAGAACCAAGTTAAAAACATTTTTGTGGTAGCTATGGTAAATGGCCTGTATTTGTATAGCGCCTTCATGGGGTTTCTACAATCCCCCAAGGCACTTTACAACACAATCAGTCATCTACCCATTCACACACTGGTGATGATGAGCTACAGTGTAGCCACAGCTGCCCTGGGGCGTACTAACAGAGAGAGGTGGCCGTTCACAGGTGCCACCGGTCCCTCTGACCACCACCAGCAGGTAAGGTGGGTTAAGTGCCTTGCCCAAGGACACAACAGCAACATTCTCTGGTGGGAGCCAGAATGGAACCTGCAACCTTCCGATTACTGGACAACCCGCTCTACCTCCTGAGCTACTGCTGCCCCTTAGCTAGCTTAGCTACTGTTGGTTCATCTGAATGGGGCTGACTTCAATAGTTAATCACTTTTAGAAGACATTTTGAGAATTTGATTAAAATCCATCCAATCGTTGATGAAATGTTTTGCTAACACACACACACACATTCTCGTCTAACCATCTTAGTGAGGACTGTCCATTGACTTCCATTCATTTTTGTAAATTTTTGTAACTGTATTATGCCTAACCCTAACCATAACCAATGCTGATCTATTCCTAACCCTAACCTTCACTAAACTTAGTTCACTCCATTTTTCTAAAACTAACGAGTAGAGCTCTGGAAGATTTCACCAAAGTGAGGACCGGGCAAATGTCCTCACTTTGCTACTGAAGGTCCTCACTTTAAAGGTGAAAATTATGGTTCTCACTAAGATGGCTAGACAAGTACACACACACACACACACACACGCAGAATTTTTACTTTTTTATGAACAAATAAAAGGAGATGTAAAAATTGCACTGTGCTTATTGTGTTTATAAACAGCTTTGAATGAAGCAAAAGAACTAGATTATGAAATATATCAGAAGCTCAGAGAAATATTAAGATTTGGTGTCTGGAAGTCCATTAAATACAAGACATGTGAAAACCTGCATCTGACTGCAGCTCTCCGTCTTTCCGGCCACACACTTGCATAATTATCTCGGGGACGATGACACCCAGCAGGCTCGGGACCTGGGCAAGGTGATTAAAATGTTCATTAACACCAATCCGTCCAGGTGAGGAAATCTGTCACACACCCCTGCTGTGCCCACATGGAATCACCCGTGAGGTATGAAGTCGAAGATGCAAGAACCCCCACCCCCATACACACACACACACACCAACGTTGACCATCTGGCCCCACCTGTAGCAAACAACATGTGATGTCACCTCTCTTCTGCCAGGTAAATAAATAGTGTCAGCTGAATTAATTGCCGTGCACACCCACAAACAGCCCCCCCCCCCCCCCCCCCCCCCTCCTTCTGATGAATAAATTAAAGTCCCTCACACCTTTCTGGCTGGTAAACACGACCAATCTGTTGGATGAAGATCTGAAAGGCTAAACAACGTGAGCTGCTTCCTGGCTTCCTGCCTTATGAACCGAGGCTGCAGCTGAATGTGTGGGCTCAATTAAGCTCAATTCACATAGAGAGTGACTCATTAGTTGCTCTTTTACAGTCGGCCTCCTGGGACGTAAATAACTTTATATCATAAAGCACTCGCCACGCCGGTTACAACGGTTTCATACCCTCCCACAGCCACTAATGCACTTTTTAATTTAGGCCTCTCGCATGTGCCTGCACACACTGTGCCTCACCTACACTCACTCGAGGGGACTCGATCCTCAAAAAAAACAATCAACACAAATAGTAGGTTGTGTAAACATGCACACGTATGCACTTAAGTCCTCAAAAACCACGTACCTACACACATTTGTTTCATTATGATTGTCCTCTCTTACCTTTGACCGGCTTTTCTCATATTAACCCCCGAACGCTACTCATTTGTTAACAAAGTGATAAAAACCACCTCCATGTTGACATATTAAAACCAGCACACAACACTATTAGGAATACACAAGATCAGCTGAGATGCTCACATACCTCCCTAAGGCCGAGGGCAACGTGGAGCGTGGTAATAAATGCAGATCTATGGACATAATGAATAAGTTACACGCTCCTGTTAGGGCCGACAGCAGGTGACGAATGCCTCTCATTCACTCGTTAGGTTGTCTGACTGAGCAGGAGAGCCGAGGAGCAGCAACAGAAGCTTATTAGGTTTTAAACGGCCACGTAGTCCATCTTCTTACTGTGGAGGAATATATTACTGTCCACAGAGGGTGTATTTATGGGGGAATTAAACGTGTACATGAACACGGGGGCGGTTTAGCAAAGAAGAAATGAACAATTATTATATTTTTGTCTTCTTTTCTCAAAAAAGTTGGAAAAAAATCATCTGACAAGTTAAAGCAGAAGAAGTAAGAAAATATGTCAGAGCAGGAAAATGCAGTTGAGGGAATTCCATCTCAGCAGACGAACAACCTCCCGACCCCGTTACTGATCTCCTCGAGTGTCCTCAGCGCACCCAACCAGCACTTAACGATTTAATAACTCCTGATCCCAATCCACCACTGGCAAGCCAATCGTTTTGATATATATATAGCGCCGCAGGCGCAGGGGCAATCAGACATCCTAGTGGAAGGAGTTGAGATTTGGTGACCATGCCCTTTGGGAAGACAATTCCCCAAGGAGGAGCCATCAGTCAAACACCAGTTGTTCAGCCAGCCGGCCATTAGGCATCCACCTGAGGGAACAAAAGTCTATGAAGCATCATCACCAGTTAGATGGAAGCAAACCCATGAGTTTTCATCCGGTCTGTGCCCTCATTTCCAAACCCCGCTATCTTTCATGGCACCCACTGACTTTAGACTAAAGTGGTTTCTTCCCTCCGGTTAAGACAACAAACATCCACCAATAAACCCATTTTTGCTGCAAGTCATGTATGGTATTACATCCAAAGTGGACACAAACACTTTTAGGTTTGGCCAATGTAGAAGAAATCATCTCTGTGATCACATAAACCTTTTATGCATCTCACATAAAGGTCCTGTCAAATTAAGAGACATATTGCTAGGTTAATAAAAGAGGCCGGCAGATTTGGTAAATGGCCTGTATTTGATATAGCACCTTCTAGAGTCTTAGAACCCCCCAAGGTACTTTACAATACAATCAGTCATTTACCCATTCACGCACACATTCATTCCCTTGTGGGGATGAGCTACATTGTAGCTACAGCTGCCCTGGGGCGCACTGACAGAGGCGAGGCTGACGTACGCTGGCGCCACCGGTCCCTTCGACCACCACCAGCAGGCAAGGTGGGTTACGTGTCCTGCCCAAGGACACAAGCGGGGCGTGAACCTGCGACCTTCTGATTGCAGGGCAGGCTCTTAACACCTCTGCCACCATCGCCCTATTGTGCGATTATTTAATTATTATACATTTAATTATTGTATTGTTTTAGCGCCTGTGTAATGATTTAACTATCTCTGGACATGAGAAGACCTCACCTAGCAGACGCAGATTCCCTATGAAGCAAAAATAATGTATAGACACAACAAGACCGTGTTAACAAAACTAATTTATCAATGTTTTATAAGAAAAGGTCAACTTCATAATACTTCAGTGTGGGTGTGGGCATGGCATGTGACAACTACATATGACTGGTATTAAGCTCTAAGGCCCTGTCCACACATAGCCGGGTATCTCCCAAAACGAAGACATTTTTCTATGATTCGACCTGTCATCCACACGTAAACGCAGATTTACACATCGAAAAAACGAATCTTTTTAAAAATGAAACAAAGTGAAGATTTGCGTTTTCTCCGTTTTCAGCGTTTCCGTGTGGACAGAAATAACTGGAGTTTTAGGTTTCACAACGTCACTGTGTGACAAAAATGCTGATGGCCCATGTGTGACCTGTGTTTACGCTACAACATGGACACCCTCAGAGTTGTGCTCGCGTTATCAAGTGCTTTTCACGCTTGTTGACTTTATACTCCAAAACTACATTTAAGAGCAATTCTACCTCCTTACCGGTCCACACAAGCGAGCTAGGCGCCATGTTTCATGTTTTGTTGAAGTTGAGCAGGAAGATGAAATGGATAGAATTCAGGGGAACTACTGCCCCCTACAGGTCTGGCATGCCTATGAATGTGCTGAACAATGCACTTATGCAGTTACGTGTGGATGGAGTTTTTTCTAAAAACGAGGTGGTGTGGACGCTATTTTTTGGGAGGGCGGATAGTCGTTTTTTTTAAAAATGGCTACATGTGGACAAGGCCTCAAATGTCAGATTTTTGGTTGGTAAATGTTGAACCTTGTCAACCACACCAAACTCTACATTTTTGTCCATAAACAAAGGCAGCCTTCTAAATCTGAAAAACCTTTCATCACTTCTATTTCTGGAAAAAGAGCATGCCCCCTTGTGATTGAAAACAGGCACCATAAAAGTGTTGGTGAACGAAAATAAGAAAAGTGTCTAAATGTCCTAAGTGATAGTTTATCTCACTAGTGCCGTAAGTCAGGGGTTCCCAAATTGGGGGTCCCCACAAGATTGCAGGGGGTCCCCAAAATTTTGTCTTTGCTGAGGTTGTGAGGTTATTAAGATTTTATTTGTAAAAATTTCATTTATAAAATCCCAATAACACACCCTACAGTATAATCAGAACTCCGTATAAAAGTTATAACTCAGTATGTCTGTAGAAATTTTGTAAATGATCACATTTAATGTGTTTATGCGTGTAGGAGTTGGGTTTGGGTCCTGGCTTGTCTTGGACACGAGAAAGGAGGTCCTCAAAGAAAACATTTTGGGAACCCCTGCCGTAAGTAATGAAACATGATTGCAAATTGCTAGGTTGTTTTAGACCATATGTGAGAAATTACAAACTGTGGTTTTGTCATTGTTAATGTACCTCTGGACACACAAACAAGACCAAAGAAAATGAAAAAAGCAACATTTTACCCACTTAATTCAACTGCTTCCAACTTGTTGTTATTTTATTATTTATTGTGGCAATGTACAGAACTGTACGGAAGAGAATTAGGGCCAAAAAAATAAAAGAAAGAGAAATCTGACTTTAATCTCAGAATTCTGATTTTATTCTTAGAATTCTGACTTTAATCTCAGAATTTTTACTTTTATCTCAGAATTCTGACTTTAATCTCAAAATGAAAAAAGTCAGAATTCTGAGATTAAAGACAGAATTCTGAGAATAAAATCAAAATTCTGACTTTAATCTCAGAATTTTGACTTTAATCTCAGAATTCTGACTTGATTTCAGAATTCTGACTTTAATCTCAGAATTCTGACTTGATTTCAGAATTCTGACTTTAATCTCAGAATTCTGACTTTAATCTCAGAATTCTGACTTGTTTACAGAATTCTGACTTTAATCTCAGAATGAAAAAAGTCAGAATTTTGAGGAAAAAAAGTCAGAATTTGAAGATTAAAGTCAGATTTCTGTTACTTTTCTTTTTTTATTATTTTCAGTGGCCCTAATCCCCTCCCGTAGAACTGAAAATGACATTTTTTCCCAAATATTTATCAACCAACTGTATCTGAACAACCTTTCAAGCATCAAGTGAGTGTTCAGTATGTTTCCCGTGAGGATGCCTTTTATCTCATTGCTAAACGTGACTGAGGACAAGTCCTCAGGGGTTCAGCTCAGGGCTTATTTCAATGTCATACATGCATAAATATTACCAAAGTTACTCGCCTGCAAATGAAAACCCTACTTAACTACCTTTCCACAAGTAAACTCTCCCTCACATCTGAGCAAGAAGGCAGCTATACTAATGTGACAGGTAACGTTCACGTGTTCCTTATGAGTGCACCAGCAGATGTTCTAATGGGACTCCAGCATGTAATATGAATTACAATCAAAATTCATAAAAAGAACAAACAGGAACAAAAGCTCGCTGCTGCCTCATATGCAAGTATAAGCAGAGAGGGGGCATCCCCCAAAACAAACACGGATAGACGCCATCGTACACAGAAACTGTAATTATCACTCCTCTCAAATGGAGGGAAAAGAAACTCGTCTTTTGTGGGTTGTCAGTGGTTCTGACAGCGCCTGAGGAGTGTTGGAGAGATCACATCTGCAGCGCTGTCATAAACAGGAGGGGTTTCAAAAAGCCAGCGCACCTATCGTAGGGAAGCATGCTGACAACAAAGAAAAAGAGGTGCTTGTATATCAGTTTGCCCTCTGCCCCCCCCCACGTCTCTCCGCTCACCCTTAACAGCTCACACATTATTCACCCATCTCTCCTTCGAGCACACACACGTGTACACCAGCAGACGAACATCAAAGGACGACGGAATGAGGCGCATCATTAGCAGGAGAAGACAGGAGAGGGAGGATGAAATCGTTTAGACGCCGCTGAGGAGGGGGAATTACTACGCCTGTCGGGACGAGGGGAGCGCGGGTGGAAGGGGGGGTGAAAGGCAACAGAAAAGGTACAAATGACGAGTGAATGAAAAGTCAACACGAGCTAGTGGGATAATGACTGCAGTAAAACACGACACAAAGGGAAACAAACAGGAGTCGACAACAAGCTCGAGCACGGGGGAAAAAAAGCTGGGAAACAAACAGATTTGTCAAAGTCTGTCTGCGGTGACCTGAGTGACGGTGATTTCTCGACAATACACGAACGTTTTTATTTGTCAAAGAGTCACAGTTACTGTCAAGTCCACACTCTCAGCGGGGCCACGCTTCGTGTCTGAAGGGCCAAACACGGTAATCAGACACCAGAGAGGAGACTATCGTCATGTTTTAAACACGACGCTGTTGTTAGCCCAACTCTAACACGTCTGCTCGGGCATACTAAACACTACTGGTTATATTTGACTCTGATTGTATGAATAATTAAATATTTTTATACAAATCATGTTATCAAATCTGCTATTAAACCAAACAAACTGTATAAGTAGAGGGCTGATGTATGGGTAAAGCTAGTAGAGCTGCTTTGCTATGTGTTATTTTTTAAGATTGTGTGAAAACGTGTTAAAGCGGCTAAAAGTTAACACAATATGTGTACGAGGAGGATGAAATATGCAGCAGGAAATTGTTTTTTAATTATTTTAAAGCATGTTTATTTCATATTTTCATTTGAGAGTAACTGTGTTTTGAAATTAAAGATGTTTTGTGTTTTCTAAGCATTTTCTTTACATTAGCTTTATTTTGAAAAGCTACATTGAGCTGCTAGGCCAGCCACACCTTAATTAGAGATGCAACCCAGCTGTGTTGCAATGACGGAATTTAGAGGAAGTGCTGGCAAGCAGACAATTGGAAAGACTGAAGTTACCTGATTGGTGTTGAGACTGAAGTAAATAGAATAATAACAATAATAATTAATCGAACTTATATAGTGCTTTGTTAGGACACTCAAAGATGCTGCATGCACTCACACATTCACACACTGCTGATGATGGTAAGCTACCGAGTAGCCACAGCCGCCCTGGGGCAGTCTGACAGAGGCGAGGCTGCATTGTTGAGCCATCGGCCCCTCTGACCACCACCAACAGGGGCAATTCGGGTTAAAGCAACAATCCGCAACTTTTACACCTTAAAATTATGCTTTATTGTAAAGTTTTGGCGTCATACTATCATCTATTATGTTCATTTTCGTACCTGTGATAGTGTTGGGGGGTCCCACGTCTGTTTACCGCACTATACAGGTTTTTGAGCTCGGGTCGTACCGGAAGTACTGACTGGGTGTTGCTTTACGGCACCATATGGCAAGCCAAAGGGATAAAAAAAAAGTGTGCGTTCGAAACGTGCGTTATGTCCGCCAAAATGAACGTCCTGAACGCGCGTTTTGACGCCGAAGGGGGAAAAAACTCGTGTGTTCTAAAAGCGAGCATTATGTCCGCCAAAACTCACGTCTTGAACGAGCGTTTTGGCAGACATAATGTGAGTTTAGAACGCGCAATTTTTTTTATCCCTTTGACTTGCCATAATTGTATAACGTAGACTTGCTGTTTAGCAGTGGCAGATCCACCAAAGAAAGCTAGAAATCCCTATATCAGAGGAATCTAGGAAAAGAAAAGGAGAACGTGATAGAGCAAGAGCAAAGACCAGAGTTATTATTGGGCCGTCTTTTCCTCGTTGGAGAGCTCTTTTAGAAAGAACAGCATGAACTACGGACTCTAACCTAGCCGTGCTGCTAATGGCTAGATAAGTAATAAATTATTTCACCAGGGTTATTGTGTTTGGTCAGGCATAAAGTTGTTATACAGTCCTGATAAAACTATTTATTGAATGTGTAGAGGTGGAAAAGTTTGTTTTCATTGTATTGCCTGATATTAGGAATGTAAACATGCCTCTTATGCCCCAGAGAGAGATTTGATTTTACGACAGTGATGTTATGCAGCAAGTCTCTAGAGGGCGACAAAGAGCATATATCCGCAAAGTTAAGGAATGGGGCTTTAAGTGTCTTGCCCAAGGACACAACGACAGCGACAGACCAAGCGAATCTTCCGATTGTGGGGCGACCACTTAATTCCTATGCCACCGTCGCCCCAAATAGACTGAAGAAATAAGTAATGTAAAAGAACTAAAGGAGGAAATCGAATTCCCTGTACTATGTACTCATGCATATATGTCGTGGATGTCTCTCAGCTACAACCACATCACATTTGAGCCCAATATATGTAGAATTAACTCAGTTGAGCTCACTTTTGTGTTGGCTAAGATTAGTTGTGGTGGCCATCTTGAATTGGGGTGAATAATAGTTGACCAACCTTTCATCAAAGACGTGACCATACATTACGGCCCAATTTTGAGGCATATGTTAGTGAAGGGCTGAAGAAAGATGTCTAAATTTAAAACATCAGTGGTATGCATCCTATTCTTTATTGAACAATCGCTTTCATTTTAAAACAACTAGGATAAACATTTAAAGATATTAGTGGGGAAACATCTTTTCCTAGCCTACAAGAATTGATGGTAAATTTATTTTTATTTTATTTAACCTTTATTTAATCAGATGAGTCGATTGAGAACTCATTCTCATTTACAACGACGATCTGGCCAAGAGGCAGCAGCAACAGACACATAGTTAGCTTTACACAAACAGATAAGATAAAAAACAGATAAGATAAAAAAAAATGCAGATAAAGATAAGATAAAACAGCTAGACATAAAGACAAAGGACTGTTCTCATATATATGTACCAGTCATCAGAACAGACTTAAAACAATCTTTAAGCACTCAGAAGCAGGCACATTGATCAGAAACTATTGAATGCAATGAATTATTGAAGGTAGATAATAGAACGTAGGTAGTGAGCTTTAGTGATTTTTGCACTTCATTCCAGTCATTGGGAGCAGCAAACTGGAATGAGGAGCGGCCAAAGGAGGTGCGAGCTTTGGGAAAAACCATAGAGATTAGGTTACTGGAACGTAAATTGCGCTGGTTGTTGGAAGTGATGAGTAATGAGCGAAGATATGACGGTGTTCTACCGATGATTGTTTTGTATATAAATTGATACCAATGTAACAACCTGCAGGAATGGAGTGATGGCCAGTTAACGAGTGAGTACAGATCACAATGATGAGTAGTGAAAGGGGCACCAGAGACAAAACGGATTGCTGAGTGATAAATGACATCGAGTTTATGAAGGTTTTTGGAAGCCGTCCTATAAATGATGTCACCGTAATCTAAGATGGGAAGGATTGTCATGTTGACCAAGGTTTGCTTTGCAGAATGAGTAAAGGATGACCTGTTGTGGTATAGAAATCCAATTCTTGACTTGACTTTAGAGAGTAATGAATTAATGTGAATGTCAAATAAAGTGTGCTGTCAAGCCAGATACCCAGATACATATAGTAACTGACAAGTTATAGTTCTGTACCATCCAGGGAAACAATACTAGTGTGGCAAGTTGGTTGCGGTAAGTTACGGTTGAAGATCATGAACTTTGTTTTACTTGTGTTTAAATGAAGGTGAAGGTTGGAGAAGGCATGTTGAAGACAATTAAAGTTGTGCTGCAAGGAGGACAAAGCTGCATTCAAAGAACTGCATGCATATAAAATGGTGTCGTCCGCATATAAATGTATATGAGAACTGTCAACAGCATGAACAATGTTATTGATATAGATTTTGAATAAGGTTGGGCCCAGTATTGACCCTTGAGGAACACCCATAGATAGAGGTAGAGGAGCAGATTGGTAACCCTCTGTTCTCACTGTTTGCATATGGTCTAAGATATAACTTCTAAACCATGCCACGGATGCCTGAGAAAGTATGTTTGAGCCTGCTAAGTAAGATGTTATGGTCTACAGAGTCAAAGGCTTTAGCCAAGTCAACAAACACAGCTACACAATATTCCTTATTGTCAATGGCACATATGATGTCATTTAGCACTTTAGGTGTTGCAGAGACACATCCATGGCCAGTTCTGAAGCTGGACTGCATGGGGGTAATAATACTTCTGGATTCCAGATAGTGAGTTAGCTGGTTGTTGACTAACTTTTCAATGACTTTAGAGAGGCAAGGCAAGATAGAGATAGGCCTATAACAGCTTAGGTCTGAATGATCTCCCCCTTTAAAAAGTGGAGTAACAGATGCAAATTTCCAGTCCTGCAGAAACGCACCAGTTTGTATGGACAGATTAAATAGATGGGTAATAGGTGCAGCAATAACATGTGCTGCAATTTTCAGAAAGAAAGGGTCAAGAGTATCCAGTCCGGCTGATTTATGAGGATCTAACCTGAGTAACTCGTCAAGTACCTCATCTACTTGAAACAACTGAATGGAGAAACAGGAATTGGTTGTGGGGAGGGAATCATTGCATATAGCTGAGTGGAGGTCAGAGTCCGCAGAGACAGGTGAAGCTGTAGCAAGGGCATGACCAGACTTGATTAAGTGATTATTGAAGGAATTTACCATTTTAGTTTTATCTGAGACAACAATGCCCTCAGATTTGATTGCATTTGTCAGGTGTGAGGACTTACTGGTGTTTTCCATAGTCTTGACAGTCCGCCAGAACTTTTTGGGGTCAGAACTACTCATCAGAAACTGGTTCTTATAATATTCAGATTTTGCTTTTCTGATTGACTGGGTACATTTGTTCCTTATAGATCTGAAGGATTGCCAGTCCCTGATATTCTTGGATGTCTTTGCTCTTTGCCAAGATTGATGTTTTAGACGAATCAGTTCTGAAAGTTCAGCGTTGATCCAGGGACTGAAACGATTTTTAACTCTGACTTTTTTTTAAAGGAGTGTGTCTGTCTAAAATCGAGATAAAAGAGTTTTTGAAATGTGACCAGGCATCCTCGACAGTAGGTATGAGGCTAATTCTATGCCATTGTTCTTTCGCCAAGTCACGTAAAAAGGCCTGCTCTTCGAAGTTTTTTAGCATTCGCTTTTTGATAATTAGGGGAGGTTGTTTAATGTTAGTACCATTGCGGACACAAGCAGTAATACAATGGTCACTAAGGCTTTGGCATAAAACTGGAGATGAGTATTTTGTTGGACTGTTGGTGAGAATTATATCAATTAATGTTCCATTATTGAAGGACTTGTTAGTAAATCTAGCCAGAGATTGCACAATCTGGGAGAGGTTTAAAGAGTCCAGTAGAAGTTGCAGGGAAGTAGATGGTTTAAGCATGTCCCAGTTCAAATCACCTAATAACAAGAATTCAGAGGAGGTGTAAGGGGCAATGAGTTCACCAAGAGCAGATAGGGCACAGGCAGGGGCAGATGGGGGCCTGTAACAACCAGCAACAACCAAAGAGACTAATTTTCAGTAACAGCAGCTCAAACTGTTTGGGCAAGGATTTAGATAATGTGACTGAGAATTGCAAATTGTCCTTACAGTAAATAGCAACCCCCCACCCTTGGTTGGTCTATCCTGACGAAATACATTATAACCAGGGATGGACACAGCAGAGTCAAGCACTGACTTCTTGAGCCAGGTCTCCGAAATGACTAAAACATCAGGTTTAGATGTCTGAACATAAACTTTAAGTTTATCTATCTTGGGGAGGAGGCTTCGAATGTTTAAATGCAAAAATCCCAAAGCTTTACGACTGCAGAAGCAATCAAAGGTCATTGTCTGCATACCAGAAGCTAAATTGGTGACAGTAGGGGGAGAAGCTAAAGCAGTGACAGTTAAGCCTAATTTATACTTCTCCGTTTTTGTCAGTACGGACGGACGGACCGCCATTATTCGTCGTTGCAAGAGCTCTCTAGCAGGCTTGCAACGTCGGACGGAGTCAAGCTCTCTTTTCTAAACATCCGACCAACGAGACGGAGAGCGCAAGCTTGTGATTGGTCAGAACGCCGCTTCTTTAAATACGTCATCAGCTCCGCCATTGCCGCCTCAAAAAATAAAAAGAGAGCCGACGATATCTAGCGGCAGACACGAAGCAGCTTGAAGAATACCTTGCGGTAAAACTACGAAAATATGAACGTTTATTCACCCGTGACTGGAGGAGTATAAAGTTGTGCAATAAACGTTTATTTCGTGGACGGAAATGACGGGAAAAGTGGGTTTAGAGGTGACAAGCGCATGAAGAGGTGGAGAATGAGGAACAAGTTTGTCCGTGTTAAAACATCTCTTAAATGCAAAAAAAGCACAATATAAACTGCAAATATAAACTGTAAATGCACTATTTTGGACGGATACATGACAGGATACCCCAGAAAAGCGCTACGCCCTCTGTTGTTCTGGCGGGGAACTGCTTTGCAGCGCTCTCCAGGGGACGGAGAAGTTCGAGAGCAAAACGGTTCCGCCAATGCGTGTCTCTGCCTCGGGGAGCTGACGGAGAAGTATAAATTAGGCTTTAGTAAGGAGGTGTCAGTAGAGGGGGAAGGTAAAGACGTGTTAATAGGGTTTGATAACTGACAATAGGGTTTGTTGACTGGAGAACTAGAGGCTGGCCCTGGGTTTGGCTGAATGTTCCCAGAGATAAGTAACAATAGCAGAACCATAACCCTCTTTTCAAAAGACTTAGAAGCAGAATGTGTCTCACTCTTTGTGTCAGATATAGTGTCAGGAAAGTAATTTAGAGGTATGATAAAGTTTTCTTGTAAAGCCATAACACACATTACTTGGACTAAGCCCGATAGTTGAGGGGAAGGAGGAAAGGGGAATGGTGACACTGTTTCCAAGCATGTAGTTAACTGCACACGTTCCTCCACAAGGTATAACAAAGGGTGGAGGGGCTGTGCTACAGTCTTGGGACTCATAAGGAACTTTAACAAAATTACAAAATGTTAGCAAACACAGGGTGATCAGTGGTGACATTTTGTGTTTCAAAGGTATATTACAGGTTTATGAATTTAGGTTTAGGAATATGATCCAGTGAAGGTCCTTTGTGTGGTGAAATCCGCTTTGGCTTTATGTCCTCTCGAGCCAAACAATCTCCAATTTAGCGGCAAGCAAATCCCAGGCTCCAGGTGGTTGACACAGGCCCGGCCCAGAAGGTCGAAGCAGAACGAGGCTCTTGGGGGGTTCAGCAGGGCAAATCTCTGGGAGATACAGATGAACCGGGATGCAAGCGGGTGTAGCAGACACAAGCGATCCAGTTCGAAGATGATGGAGAGCACACGTCAGGCTAACAGAGACCAGATAAAGCCAGGCAGAGACCAGAAGAATTCCAGGAAGGGCCAGGTAGAAACCAGCAGGATCCTAGCTGAAAATGGTGAAAGATCAGGCCAGCCAAGGTGTCACACAGCAGGCCTTGGTTATCCAGGAATGTGGTCAAACAGGATCTGACTCAGACTGCAGGCCTCACTCAGTGCGTTTACATGCACATCAGAAAACCGAACTTTTGCCCTAAAAAGACTAACATCGGTTTTTCTAAATGCATGTAAACGCGTTAGTCTGGCTGAAGGTGAACTTCTTCTAATTGGGCTGAAGCACCCAGATAATGCGGTAGTTATCTGACTTCCTTCTGCATGTAAACGGGTCAGCCGAGCTGACCCGAGTAGACGCTCGCGTTCCGGAAGTGACGCGACCAGAGTAGCGCTTGTCTGATAACATCACCGCCACAACGTACCACGCGTAACAACATTTAACAGCGCAGTACGTACCAATAAGCTGTGCTGCAGCATTGTTGTTGTCCATTCTTTCATCCGCGGTGCATATCCTGTTTCAATTCCGTCTCATTTACTCCCGCCAGCGTTTGTTTACAAGTTGTGTTGCTACAAGCTAACCGGAAGTGACGCGTCCGCAGTAGCGCTCCTCTGATCACCGCCACAATTCAACACGCGTAACAACATCTAACAGCGCAGTACGTACCAATAAGCTGTGCTGCAGCGTTGTTGTTGTCCATTCTTTCATCCACTGTGTATTTCCTGTTTCAATTCCATCTCATTTACTCCCGCCAGCGTTTGTTTACAAGTTGTGTTGCTACAAGCTAACCGGAACAATGCCCGACATGAAAGGGCGCATGTCGCCCCCTACTGTACCAGAGTGGAACGAACTTCATTTGAGAGGTCGGTTTTCTAAAGTGCATGTAAACGAGGATAAAGACTCGCAGCTTATTATCATAAGTTCGACCTGGATCGACTTAGATGTTGATACTGCCCATGTAAACGCACTGACTGTCTCTGCAACAAGGGATGAGGTGGGGAAACAATCCAGGACCATCTGCCAAATTGCATGAATCAAAAACTTCCCAAAAAATATTGAGAATGTTAATTATAACATCCACTTCAAAATTTTCAAAAAATGGAAAGAAAATATTAACTATAAGAGCACACAAACACAAAAACGTACAACAGTCAGGGACCAACAGACAAACAACAGACTGGTAGGGCTGCCATCTTGGATTCCTTCCATAGAGCTGGGCAATAAATCGAAAATCTATCATTATCGAAATTTCTGACTCTTATCGTTTTTACCATGTCAATTAATTCAATAATAAAAAAATGAAAAGATGTGTGTAGGTTGACGACGTTCATGTCCCTTTAAGAAGCTGTACCACCTCGAGTCACATGACAACGTGACTCAACGTAAAACACGTGACAGCCCCATCTAGTGGACAACTTGTGTTTTTAATCATTCATGTAGTTATCGTCCATTTATCGTTATCGAGGTGAACTCCTCAATATATCGTGATATTGATTTTAGGCCATATCTCTTAGCTCTATGTTAAAATATAACATTGATAGGCATTCTTTGTTTTTGTTTATTTTACTTCAGAATAAGGTCAGCTTGTAAGGCCTATGGGGTCACCTGGGGATCAAAACTGAGTGAGCACCCAGTGTCCAGCTGATAACAAGATACGCCCAAAAAGATAGTTTCATATGTTTATAACAACATGTTGTCCCAAAGTGTCATGCTCTCCTCAGGGATGAAAGCCTGGGAGGATGAGTTGTCCACCATGGCCTTAAACTCAAATATGGAAACCACCTAACAACTTGTCGAGTAAATATGGAAATTACCTATATGGAACTGCAAGGATCAATAATGCAACGTCAGATACACAACACCTTGGTTGGACTTGATGGATACTCAATGAGTGGGATGTTCTGACTGGTGGGAAGGGTAGGTTTTGAGTTGATGTCAGAAACAGGAAGTTTGTTGTTGAGTGTGGATTATGGTGTTGTTTAATAAAAAATTTATTTAAAAAAAAAAGATGTGAGCATGAAATGGCGATAATTAAACTCCTTCCACAACAAACTTTAACTCAGTTTATCCAAGACTGAATGACTTTTCTAAGGTCAGTTGACTGTTTTACCCAAAAATGGTATTACCCCAAGTTCTTTAAAACAGCCGCTAAAGCCACCTTTCTTTATGAGTGAGTGCTATGAGCAGGCATTGTAGCGCATTATTAAAAGGATTGATGGACATGAAAAGAAACACATCATAAATGGATTACTATGACAAAGGTCCACAAAGCTCATTACCTCTCTGTCTCACAGAAACATTAAAAAAAACTTCACAAACACATAAACCCTTCAAGCGTCAAAGATAACCGCTCTCGCCCTCTATCCACCAGAATGCAATTAACTATTATGTGGCCCTCCATAATCTGCTGTGTTCATTTTTTTCCTTTTAAAAGGCAGGGTCTTATCTTGCTACACCGAACACCGCTTCCATCCCCTGGCAATGGGGAAAACAAAGTCAAAGTCATCAAATCCTTTTTAAAAAGAAAACTGCAACGAAGGGTGAGTCAAAGAGAGGCAAAACGGAGAATGTTTTTCAAGCACGGAAAAAATAAGGTTTCTTTTTCAAATATTCTAATTTGATGCCATAAAATTTTATTTTAGGTCATAAAAATGGAAGAAAGACAAAGATGCGTTTTACCATCACTGCCCTGGCTCCCTTCTCTTTTCAGCATCTGAACTGCACCAACGTATTTCTTCAGCTGGACCTTCAGGACTTCATTTTCTCTGAAAAACACAAAAATCAACCCAAAGTTACATTTTAATGATAAAATAATCATTCATGATTTTTCTTCTTTTTTTAAACACAGACCAGATGTCATTGCCTTCAGAGAGATCGCCTGGTTACAAGTGAAGCTTTATTCCCAGAAACAAGTTTACAAACTGTACGTTTTCTATCCAACAAGTGTAAAAGCAGCAGTGACAGGAAGCTGGTTACTCTGTATTCTAACAGCAGCCTTTGGAGGGACATGGTACGAATCTTCTCGTGACATCTCGCCACCTGTGAAGTGGTGAAAATAAAAAACATTTGGACTCTAATCCAGATGGTTGGAAAGAGACGTAGTCACATGGGCGTGACTTGATGGTCACACAGGAATCAAAGGCCAACATTTGGAACGTAAAAAACACCTGCCGCGACGTCTGAGAGCTTTTGCTCTCGAAAGTAATGCGACAACTCGTAGTTAACTTCTGCATGTGGATCCAGCAGGAAGTAAACAGGTGGCATGCAGACACAGAAGTACAACATACTGCAGATAACGTTTCCTGACATATTTGTGGATTTTTATTACTTTTAGACAGTTTGTTCACAAAGAAAGTCAATTACAGAACATAATAAAGTAACAAACGAATGCAACTGCAGCCAACCGTCAAAGACCTTATAAGCATCAACTACACTTTTAAAACTTGGTACTTTACACTTTTTATTCTGAACTGATTAAAACTGGTCATTTAATCCCTCTAGCACAGTGGTTCCCAACCTTTTTTCCTTTAGGACCCCCTTTCCTGTATCCAAGACAAGCCATGGACCACCTAATCCCAACTCATACTCGCATACATGCATTAAAAGTGATTTTTACAAACTTTATACAGACATACAAAGGTTCAACTCCTATACAGAGGTTTTATTATATTACTGTGTGTGTAATTTGTATTTTATAAATGTAATTTTTACAAATATAATCTTGGTAAGCTCACAACCTCAGCACAGAGAAAAATGTGGGGACCCCTTGCAATCTTTTGGGGACCCCCTTGGGGGGTCACAGACCCCAGATTGGGAACCACGACCCCCTTGGGGGGTCACGGACCCCAGATTGGGAACCACTGCTCTAGCATGTCCTGGGTCGACCAGGGGACCTCCTGCTGGCAGGATGCCTGAAATACCTTCTCTGTGAGGTGTCCAGGAGACCCTTATATCCTCCCGATGAGAAGAAGCAGTGACCCTACTTCTCTCTTCCAAATGTCCAAGCTCCTCATGCTCTCTCTAAGGCTGAGCCTGGCCACCATATGGAGGAAACTCATTTTGGCCACTTGTATTGTAATTTTGTTCTTTCTGTCATTGGGACAAAGATCGATGGGTAAATTAAGAGCTTTGTGTCTGGTTTAGCCCCTCCTCACCACAAAAGACTGGTTCAGTGTCTCCAGTATCCTCACTCATCAACAAGACCACGAGATACTTACACTGGGACATTCGTGGTAGGACCTCTCCCCCGACCTGTAGATGACTCCACCCTTTTCTGGTTGAGACGTTACACCAGGAGTGCTCAATCCTGGTCCTGGAGGGCTACCATCCGTTCCCGACACTTGATTCAGTGATTGATTCACCTGTTCAGCAGCTCATCAAGCTCTGCAGAAGCCTGTTAGTTACCTGCTGATTAAAATCAGCTGTGTTGAAGCAAGGAAACAGCTAAAACATGCTGGATAGGAGCTTTCCAGGACCAGGATTGAGCACCCCTGCATTACACCCAATTAAGCCAAATACATTTTCATTTAACCATGTTCTCTCTGATTTTGTTGGGAGTTGTTTTTCACCCTTTGCGACAAAACTAAGCCTTAACTTTGAATATCTTACCCAAGAATGAGAAATCATCTAAAATATATATATATTTCAAATGTCATCATGTCTGTATTTGAAGAATGGCTCTCCTGTAGACTTCGTTCAGAGTACAACTCTTCTTCTTGTGCCATTCCAGAAGGCCACCTGACCTATTTTAGCCTTTGCCTTTAATGTTATGCTAAACTACTTTGATCACAGATAACTGGTTCTATGTGTGTTTAGCAATATTAAAAATGTCTAGTTTGTCGTAGTGTGTGTGAGTTGAAAATTTTGAAAGGTTGTTAAACGACTCATAAATGGTTGCTGTAGTGTCGTGAAGCTATTGATGTGGTTGTTTTACTTCAGGTATTCCAAAATGAAGAGTGGGAGGCTGGACAGCTCACAGGGAATTTATTTCTGATTCACACAAAATAAAAAATATGACCTGATATTTAGTGAGTTATCACTCCCGTCTGACAAAAAACTTCTGGTGTTCATCTAACTCCATCTATTGTCGAGATAACAGAACATACAAACCCTTTTTATAGGACGCACCATGCCGGCAAATCAGCGTAATATTGGCGCCACGGTGTGTCTTGTGAATGCACCATGGCGGCATGATGTTGTGGGAATTTTGAGGCATTCGTGTCGCCACGCTTGGTAGTAATATTGCAACACCAGACTTGTGAATGCACATTACGCCTTGGCAGAGGGAGGTGTCATGATCACGTGGGGAGTTAATGCCGAGCTCCGGCCGGAAACTGTGTTGAAAATGAAAGTAAACACAGACATAAGTAACAGAACCAGCTGAGATGGTAAACTGGAGCGATGCAGAGCTCCAGGAAATTCTCTCCGTTAGAGCTGGAGCTCAGATCACCACAGGCTGCACGGGGACCGTGGAGGACAGACGCCTTTAGGAGAGGATTGTCAAAAAAACGTAAGGAGCGCGTCTTTGATTGCAATAAAAGGCAAGTTATGTCCAAGATAAATGGAAGTCCGCGACAGCGCAGAGACCGCCCCATACCACCTTTATACTGCCATTGCGTAATCTTTTGTTAAAAGGACACGATTGCGCCACATTACCGCCACGGTCTGACCACTTATAAACGACCTTATGCTCCCTGATGCCGCCTCGGCGTTGTGGAAAATTGGCGGCAATAGGTGCGTTTCCTTTATCGGAACTTTGGGGTAAATTTACCGGATGTTCGCGACGTGCACGTTCTTCCACTTGACCGGGACATCCGAACGGCCGTTTTCCGGACCTTTCTGAGTACCTGATCAGGGGTAGGTACTCGGAACGGCCCGATAAAAGGCCCAGTGAAGACGCTGGGCGGGAACGCTGCCGATTGGTTGTAACTCAGTCGGAAAAGATGTCAACTCAGGAGGAAATAGGAAATGCATATAAGTGGTGGGAACCGTTATTTAGAAAAACACGAGTTGGTAGAGAGACGAGCGATGGAAGCCATCACTGCATATAACAACATAGCAAACATAAACGTGCAGACTATTGCTGCTTCCTCCATTGTGTCGATCTTTGTTTACTGCTTTTTGCGCTGATCGATGACGTAACTCACTGCGCAGCAGTCGTGATGTGCTGCCGTTTCATCAACTTCCTTACAGGGCCAAATATTTATGGAGACAGGACAGCTTATGAGGACCGGGGCTTCGGATCTCCCGGTCAATTTCACGCTCACAGATTTACCCGGAAGTTCCGATAAAGGAAACACACCTAATGTTTTATAAAAGAGGTGTTTAAGACAAAATCTTCACTGCTTTGTTCTACCATTGGTATTGCATACCCATCTGTGTAATTTGTGTGTTTTAACTCAACTTTAGTGTGACGTATATATATATATATATATATATATATATATATATATATATATATATATATATATATATATATGTATGTTATCATATGATCAATGTGTCTGCAAAGGTTTTGCAGAACCAAATGTACATTTTCTGGCTCGTATTTCTTCTATTCCCTTTGTTACTTTGTTGAATGTAAAATGACTAAAAAGAAAAATCAAACATTTTTGGAAGTAGAAAAAAAAATCCACAGGCTGAAAATACTTTTATGTGTGCACCAAATACATAAAAGTTCTACGTGCTGAAAGTCTGATTCAAAGTCTCTTTCATGTATTCAGAGAAGCAGCAGGTGCATTTGAACCTCCGCTGTGAGCACAGCCGAAACCAGAATTCAATGTTCAATATCTCACGAATGCAATTTAAGAGCACTTGAATGTAAATGTGTGCCGGACAGCGAGCGGGGACAGACACATTGATAAAGGAACAGAGGGACGGAAGCAGTCTCTTTACAAAAGGCTCAACTGGTTGAACATCATTGACTTCGTAGATGGAATCAATCATGGTCGCCGAGCAGCTTCCTGCCCTTGGCAGTTAAATTTAACAGCCTTTGTCTTGCTCCGCCGTCGCTTTAAACACCCCCCAACCCAACCACTCTTTCTCTCCAGCTGAAATCTGCTGCCCTGCTTATAAAACTCCTTTCAGCAGTAACAAAAGAGACGCTCGGCAGGAGCCCTCCAGAATCCACACGACAAGCTCTCAGCGGAGCTATCCGCACCGTTATCAGAACCAACCACCCCCCAACGCTTCCCCAGCCTGATTAAATTATACCTAATACGTGTGTTTGTGTGAGATGTGTTCAGCACCGTCTCATTTTACTGACAATGAGTTTGCTGTGGATCATTTAAACCCACAGGTAGACCACAGGGTCCGGTCTGCTGGTCTCAGGTCAGATACCATCTAAACCCAAACTCTAAACATTAATAACAACTGGAGCGTCTGCTACAATAAATATGTTCACACTTTTGTCACTGTTGTTGCTATTTTTTAACCAAACATGTATGCTGCTATGCTAACAAACGGAGTTGCTGAAAATACCTGCTGCTAATCAGCTGCTCCATCTCTCTACCCAACACTTCTTCTGGTTTTACATTCTAAGAAAAATATTCAGCCTTTCCGATTATTATGGGGGCTTTCTTATTTCTCTATCATTCATCGTCCTCTCTTTCCTGTTTTCTTCTCCCTCTTCTTCCTTTTACATTCTTTTCCATTTTCCTCCTCTTCCCCTTTTTTCTTTACTTTTTTGTTCCTTTATCTCCTTCCTCTTCCTCTCCTCCATCTTTCATCCTATTTTTATCTCATTATTCTTATGGTTTCTTCTTTCCTCAATTTTCATCTGCTCTTACATCCAATATGGTTCTCCTTCCTCTGCTTTCTTCAACCCTTTCTCCTTCTTTCTTGTGCTTTCATTGTTGCTCCTCCTCCTCATTCTTCATCTTGATCTCCATCTTCCTTTTTTCTTCTTCCTCTCTCCTCATTCTGATTCTGATCAGCTTGTCTTTCCCCTCTCCTACTCCTTCCGTTTCCATTCATCTTTCCTACTCTAACTTCTTTAACGTTGAGACCTTATGAGCTCCGTTTTGGTTAGCCGTGTGGATCAGAACCTGAATATTAACTGGTGTTGCTATCATGAAGACCAGGAAACCATCAGATTGGTTCAGAACCAGCCCTGTTCTTCTCCATTTCAGCTCCAACATTTAAAGTCCCAAGTCATCATCACACAATGGTGAAATTACATCTCTGCATTTGACCCATCCCCATGGTGGGGAGCGGTGAGCTGCAGCTGTGGCCGCGTTCGGGAACTACAGGTCCTTCTAAAAAAATTAGCATATTGTGATAAAGTAAATTATTTTCTGTAATGTACTGATAAACATTAGACTTTCATATATTTTAGATTCATTACACACAACTGAAGTAGTTCAAGCCGTTTATTGGTTTAATATTGATGATTGTGGCATACAGCTCATGAAAACCCAAAATTCCTATCTCAAAAAATTAGCATATCATGAAAAGGTTCTCTAAACGAGCTATTAACCTAATCATCTGAATCAACTAATTAACTCTAAACACCTGCAAACGATTTCTGAGGCTTTTAAAAACTCCCAGCATACTTGCCAACCCTCCCGAATTTTCCGGGAGACTCCCGATTTTCAGCGCCCCCTCCCGAAAATCTCCCGCCGCCACTATTCTCCCGAATTTCTCCCGATTTCCACCCGGACAACACTGCAAATTTCTGCCTAATCGCTGCTGCTGTCTGTGTTCCAGCGGCAGCGCGCATGCTGCTCATCAAACCATCTTCAGCAGCTTCCAGCACAAACGTAGCACTAACCATTCGTGGCTGGGAAGCTAACTTCACTCAGCTCTGCTCTGCACTTTCCTGCAGCGGGAGCGCGCAGCGCTCAGCCGCTCGTTAAGGAAGTAAATGATTAGAACTAAGAGCGCCGAGGCTAAATTAAAATATATTTGCGTTATTAACAAGTTTCTTATCAGTGAAAAAGCCACGACTTTGGGCAGATAAATGAAATAATTGACGTTTTTTAACACAGTTAAGACGAATGTTTTAAAGTCAATTACGTTCTCTGCTGCCTGGTTCCTAATAACGGATCACATTCCTGCTTTTTAAACCAGCAGCATAATAGTTTAAGCCCATCTAAATGTTTATGAGCATCACTGTTGATACTCAAGAGCAGAACTAAGTTATTTAACCTCTGTGGGCTCATGAAACTCACAACACTGCAGGTCTGTGGAAAAACATTGCTGCATCTTAACAGGTGGATTTGGCCAAAATATACATTTAAAGATACTAAGTTGGAAGTCTGATAACTCACATAGGCTAAAAAATGTTTCTATTTAAATAATGTGTAGAATAGACTGTATGCTCCCTAAGTGTCTATTCTGTTAATCATAAAATTCTTTTGTGAAAATCTACTGAATCAAAGGAGATGAAACAATCAATATATATGCTATATGGGCCCCATTTACAACTTAGCTTAAACAGGGCATCAATAAATTATCTACAGTATAGTGATTATAAAGTAAAAAAATTATATAGCAGTCTGGGGATTAAAACCGCAATCATGGGTAAGACTGGCGACCTGACTGCTGTCCAGAAGGCCATCATTGACACCCTCAAGCAAGAGGGTAAGACACAGAAAGACATTTCTGAACGAATAGGCTGTTCCCAGAGTGCTGTATCAAGGCACCTCAGCGGGAAGTCTGTGGGAAGGAAAAAGTGTGGCAGAAAACGCTGCACAACGAGAAGAGGTGACCGGACCCTGAGGAAGATTGTGGAGAAGGACTGATTCCAGACCTTGGGGGACCTGCGGAAGCAGTGGACTGAGTCCGTAGTGAAAACATCCAGAGCCACCGTGTACAGGCGTGTGCAGGAAATGGGCTACAGGTGCCGCATTCCCCAGGTCAAGCCACTTTTGAACCAGAAACAGCGGCAGAAGCGCCTGACCTGGGCTACAGTGAAGCAGCACTGGCCTGTTGCTCACTGGTCCAAAGTACTTTTTTCGGATGAAAGCAAATTTTGCATGTCATTCGGAAATCAAGGTGCCAGAGTCTGGAGGAAGACTGGGCAGAGGGAAATGCCAAAATGCCTGAAGTCCAGTGTCAAGTACCCACAGTCAGTGATGGTCTGGGGTGCCATGTCAGCTGCTGGTGTTGGTCCACTGTGTTTTATCAAGGGCAGGGTCAATGCAGCTAGCTATCAGGAGATTTTGGAGCACTTCATGCTTCCATCTGCTGAAAAGCTTTATGGAGATGAAGATTTCATTTTTCAGCACGACCTGGCACCTGCTCACAGTGCCAAAACCACTGGTAAATGGTTTACTGACCATGGTATTACTGTGCTCAATTGGCCTGCCAAATCTCCTGACCTGAACCCCATAGAGAATCTGTGGGATATTGTGAAGAGAAAGTTGAGAGACGCAAGACCCAACACTCTGGATGTGCTTAAGGCCGCTATCGAAGCATCCTGGGCCTCCATAACACCTCAGCAGTGCCACAGGCTGATTGCCTCCATGCCACGCCGCATTGAAGCAGTCATTTCTGCAAAAGGATTCCCCACCAAGTATTGAGTGCATAACTGAACATAATTATTTGAATGTTGACCTTTTTTGTATTAAAAACACTTTTCTTTTATTGGTCGGTTGGAATATGCTAATTTTTTGAGATAGGAATTTTGCGTTTTCATGAGCTGTATGCCACAATCATCAATATTAAAACAATAAACGGCTTGAACTACTTGAGTTGTGTGTAATGAATCTAAAATATATGAAAGTCTAATGTTTATCAGTACATTACAGAAAATAATGAACTTTATCACAATATGCAAATTTTTTGAGAAGGACCTGTATTTGGTGGTTTAACTCCCCAATCCAACCTCTTAATGCTGAGGGTCAAGCGAGGAGGCATTGGGTCCCATTTTTTCAAAGTATTTGGTATGACCCGACCATGGATTTGAACCACGATCTCCCAGTCCCAGGGTGGACACTCATACCACTAGGCGACCAAAACTGGTTAGATGATCCGTTCTCTTCTCAGTTTAGCAGGTTCACTGATTCACTTACTTAACTGGGTTAGTCAGCGAGATAAGTTTGAGTTAAGTCTGTCTCTCAGCAGTCCATCAAGACTTCTGGTAAAAAGATAAAAGTATAGTTGTTCCATCGGCCGGAGAAAAGTGTTCCTGTCAATCCAAACCATTTAGATGCTCATTTTGGTAACACTTTACAACAAGGGTCCCTTTATTAACGTTACTTAGTGCATTATTAAGCATTAATGAACAAAGGGTCCCTTTATTATTGATACTATTATCTATTAAGTGTCCTTAAGGTTAGGACAAAGGGTGAGGTGGGAGTGTCTGATTAGTAATGCATTAGGGGTTTGCTGGTGTTTGAGTCAAAACCCTCTGAAAACCCATAGTGCCCATTAAAATCTGAGTGGGTAAATGTTTTTCTGGGCAAAACCCCATGGGGCCACCGTGGAAACCACAGACAAACCCTGTTGGGGCCCATACGGCTTGCCCATATAGATCCCATATGGGGCCCACTTATGTGTGCTAGCTGGGCGTTAGATTGTTTGGCTGTGAATCATTTACTGACATCAGAGAATACCCAATCAATTATTGTCTAAACAAAATTTCAAAACATGCCAGCGTGGAATTACACTTTCTTCTGGTAAAGCAGAATGAAAGTGTAGATATTTTGTTAAATTATTGATTGTTTTAACAAAACTAAAGCTAAAGTCTTCGCTGGAGGAATAAATCAGATGTTTTAACAAGGAAAACCCGTGTTGGGTATTATATGTGTCAACAACAGCCAAGGAACTGAATCCAAATGCTGATTTGTCAACGTAGAGTAAATTATACACTTTTTATTTGAGAAAAGCTTGATCAGATAATGTTTTATTACCAGCATTTATGAGCCAAGTATACCAACAATGGTATGAATAATAACACTGATATAATAAAAAGTAGGAGAGTATTCTGCTCCCAATATCAGGTTCTGAAGAGAGACAAATTTAAAAGTGAACAAAAAGCTGTCACTCATGAGAGAAATTAAAAACACTGCAAACAGACACCTGGTATTCCAACCTAAATCACCAACAGTGAAACAATACTCTGAAAAAACAACACATTTTCAAATCCAATTTCAAGCAATCCTACAAAACCCACATCCTTCAGGGGGGATAAAGAGCCTCTGTGTTCTGGACTGAACCAGTGTTGAAGCTACTATCCTCAGGTCATACAACAGCTCAAGCTGCTGAATCAAAACAAAGATTTTCTTGTCATTTCTTTCCAGTGAGCAGTAAACCAGCTCAGAACTGGCTGCTTCATGCCTCAATATTTTATTAGTTGTATTTCACTGATTTGCTGAGAAGTAATGGAAGACAATAACTAATGTTTGCATCCATTCCACTTTAGCTTCCTTGAAACTGACCTACAGTTTTGTGTTACTATTATGTTAGTTAGGAGCTCACTGGTCAGGAGCCTCATTCATAAAGCTTGCTTACGCACAAAACGGGTCTGAAAACTGCGTAAGTGACTTTCCACGCAAACTTTGTGATTTGTAAAGAAAAACTAGACGCAAAAATGTGGCAACTTTATTTCCTCCATATTCAGCTCTGTCTCTATTTCGTTTATTTTTCTGACATGCAGACTAGGGGTGGGGATTGAAAACCAGTTCTTGTTGAGAACTGGTTCCCACTGTTTCAATTCCTAGGAATCGTTTGCCATTTTTGCAAATGATTCTCTTGTCAATTCCAGGATGCGCAAATTATGTTACCACGCACGTTGTGTAGCTTACGCATTTACTTAGTAGGAAACATGGCGCCTAAGCAGCACAAACGCTCGAAAGTTTGGTTATACTTTACGAGAAAGGATGACAACAGGGCAACTTACAAAGTAGATATTTCATCAGAGAGGAAACACTACAATATGCAAAAGCATTTGTGCACAAAATACATGATAAATTAAAGTGAATGTTGTGTTTTTGACCCGTTCTGGACTAGTGAATTTCAACGCAGCAGCAGTGACGTTTGCACATCCTCTCCTGTTAATACTGCAGGTAACTAATCAGCTAACACTGCCTATCATGTTAGCATCATTTACCTTATACACACACCTCCACACTAGCAGACTCCAGCGACTAAAGTCTGACCTGTGGTGAGATTTTTCCCATCTTGCAAAAGCTACAGCAAGAAGATGACTGACTTCATAAGGAGCATAAAGGAGAATATTTAGTAAAATCTTTCCAACCAATACCAGGTACAATTGATTATCATACATAAACTGACAGTTATAATGCAGGAGACCGTGTGCTTTTAATTTTTTGCCACCTATTCAACTACTCGGGAACTGATAAGGAATTGGATTGATAGACAGGATTGATAATGCCACTGATATTGATAAAAACTTATCAATTCCCACCCCTAATGCAGAAAGGAGGCTGCCATCTTGGAATCATGTGAGGGGAGAATGCGCTTTGATTGGCCACTTGAAGATTTCCCCTCAGCCGACAGCTCGCGTAATGTGCACACGGCGAGGTTCTGCCCCCCGTGAGGCGAAAAACATCAAACCGGTTTGACTTTCACCACAGCGTCTCGTGAGGCAGAAAACTCAGTGAAAATTAGGCGCACACAGCGAGGAATCTGCTGAGCAAACGGCCGCGAATTCCCGTTAGCTCAGCTGTTTGCTCTTGTGTGCGGAAGGCTTAAGTAAACGTTGGACCTGACGTAAGCAAATTTTGGAGACGGGAAACCTGCAGCACAGCTGGTGAGATGATGAAATGTTTAAATTAGGACACATTTTCACACACACACACACATGCACAAAACCAACAATCACCCACCCATCCACCTCTGAACTGGGAATAAAAATGATTTCTGTAATTAAAATATATTGTTTCTCAGATGTTACTTTCATATGTACTTCTTCTACGTTCTTACTGGTGCATTAATTGTGCGGTAATCAACTTACCCATAAACTAAAACTCGACCTCGCAGCAAACCGGGATAGAGGTGGACCCGTTAGGGTTTTGTTAAACTGGCTCGTTTCAGTGGGAACAGACGGGCTGATATATGATGAACTATTTTCCTAAAGCCCTTTTGGGGTAAATTAAAGGCTGTTGTTAAATGCTCCCCCTTAGATCTGGAACATCTCAGCGATCCTTGGGCATCCCAGTGCCGCTTTTATTGATTGTATCGATGATTATTGCCATCTTAGGCTCCAGCTGACCACTTCTTTAATGTTTTTTTTTCTTATGCTTTATGTCCGTCGCGATCGCTCCACGGCTCACCGCTGCAACAGTGTGGCGCCACTCGAAGGGAATAAAACATTTCTGTGCCTACGTCACGTCGTAGATCGTGGATTATCTAGGTTGTCATGGTTACTAGTAAAATGTCGCAAATAAGCTATGTTTATGTATGTGCAGAATATGTGTGAATGTGTGTGTGCATGGTTGAATGACTGTGTAAAGTGCCTTGGGGGGTTGTATAAATACAGACCTTTTACCATTTACAATATAAGTTGCCACAAATTCACTCAAACTGTTTTGTTTTAATTAGGAGTGGGAATTTAACGCGTTATTTATTATTAATTAATTAGAAAAAAAAAAACGTAAAAAAAATTTACGCATTTAACCCTTTAAGCCCGAGGGTCCCCCAATTGGGGGATGTTGAAGTTTAGCAGCAAAATCAATGCCCTAAATATCAATCTAGTCAAGCTGCACCTCTAAAGAAAGCACAGAACCTTGGCTACAAGACCATTTAAACCTTTTCTATGTGCTCCAAACAAAACTAGAACTACAATCAAATGAGTGATCAGAAATCCCTCTTCATGTGTTTTTGCCTTTATTTCTGTCTCTAATGACGCTAAATCAAATCAAATTGCACACACATTCTATCAACCCATTATTATTATTATTATTATTATTATTATTATTATTATTATTACTATTATTATTATTATTTTAAAGACAATACTATTATTAAAATGTACTTAAAATAGTATTGTACTTTTAGGTCTGTCCTATTGTTGCCAGTGATATACATATTTTTTTCTCCTGTTTTGAATTGAAATACAATTTAAAAGCATTTTTTAGAAATTAAAAGAGCTTGTGTTTACAATAATAATGTCAATGACTACTGTTTGATTCTCTCTCATTATTTTTAATTTTAAAAAATTGCTTTTGGGGCAAATTTTCTTGAACGATTAAAATGCGATTAATCAAGATTAATTAATTACAAAGCCTCTAATTAATTAGATTATTTTTTTAATCGAGTCCCACCCCTAGTTTTAATTATCTAACCCTCTGGTGGTTGATGGATGTCTGAAAATCTAACCTCCCCATGCAGCTCTGAAGCTGTATACGTTTCACAGACAGAGTCCCTCCAGGTTTTATCAGACTCTTCAGTCATTAAGGAAAAGGAGGCGGTCAGAAGATACTAGAACTATTAACTGTTGAGCCATCTCATCTGATGCTGGAGACAAGTAGGAGGGATGTGAAGTGTTGGTGCATGATTCATGAAAGATGTTGGGGTTTTGTTTGTGAGCACAAGACAAAGTGAGGCAAAGAAAAGCTGTGAGCCTTAGAAGTAAACATAAAGAAACGGCTTCTGTTTTTAGTGTGCAAATGAAGGGGATGGTGAAAGAGCAGGAAACAGTGTGTGTTTGAGAGATAAAGAAACTGTAAATGTTTGGTCTGAAAGAGAGACGAGAGAGAGAGGGATGGTGAGGACAGTAAAGTTTTGTACAAAGCAAATAGTGAGAGACCAGTAGGAAGAGAAGAACCAATCTATCTCAGGCTTACGTTAAAACACACACGGTAATTACTGAAGTTCAATTGAGGTCTCTGAATATTTTTTCCCTCTGTCTCGATTGTCCTCCCTCCACCAATTTCCTTTACTATTCCTGTGCTCTGCGGTTGTCTTAATGTGCAATAAATACGTCCAAATTGGCAGTTCTTCAGGTAAGGCCTGCTTTGTGTGGAGGAAGTAAATGAGACTCCCAGCAACGCCTTTAGAGACAGACAGCTCACTGACTGGGAAATGCTCCGGAGTGCAATTTATGGTTTAATGCTTCTGCAAAACAAAGAAAAATTACTGGGTATGTCTGGCTTTGTAAAAGTTAGACAAGAAAAGTCCCCTGTCCCAGTAGTGAAAGTGACAACATGAACTTCTCAAAAGAAGAAAAACACTCCCGGCTGATAAAGTAAGGCAAATTTCACAGCCCTGCTTTCCCTCTGCCACTTTTTAGAGCAGCCGTAGCAGGCTGCCTGGAGAAAACGCAGCAATGCCAGCTAAGAAAAAGGCATCTGCTCCCATTTTCTTTTGTGTGTGAGCGGGTACGTGGCCGCCTGTCCGAACGCCCCCACTCCCCCGTGACGAGAAACCGATTTCTGGCCCGAGACCACACGACTGGCCGCCTTCCCACCGCGAGAGGCCTGCTGTCTGCTCCGCCAACTGACAACTAAAAAGAGGAACAAGACACCGTCGAGGGGAAAGAGACACTTTCTGACACGCTGTCTTTAAAGGAAAGAATTCTAGGGTTACACATCGGGGATTTGGACAGTCAGTTGCTTTATTATTAGCATTAGCAGCCCTCGCAACTGAAGACAAAATGCAGGTATACAATGAGATTTATACTTTTTTACCTTAATTACTATCTCTAAACCAACAAATTGGCAGAATTTCTTTAAATATTTCAGGAAAACATTAAAGAAAAACTATGTTGAGAAAATGTGCATCAAATGCTTTATTTATTATGTTCAACTTTTATCAAGAATATGAGATGTTATACTCTCATGTATGTGTGCCAGTAAAGAGAAAGTGGTTCCATTCGAGTGTGGGTGAAACTGACAAGCCCAAACAGAAGTTGTAGAATGAAGATTAAGATGTCTAACAAGAAACTAGGGCTGCCAAAATTAGCGCGTTTTTAATGCGTTAATGCAAAGCCCCCTTAACAGCATTATATTTTTTAACGCGCGATTAACGCGCAGGCTTCCGTAGTTTTGTTTTGGCCCTCCTCGCATTCCATAGTTTGACGTAAATAAGAAGCAGGAACAAGCCATTGGCCAGAGGCAAATTTCCTTTGAATCACGTGTAAAAATGTATTAAACCCTCAAGTTAATTTCTTTTTAGGATTTCCACGGCTGGATTTTTAAGAAAAAACAGTGTTTTTAAATGGCGCAGGGACCTACGCCTACCAGACTTCCAGTATGAGCGTAAGCCGGCAATGACGTAACCGCTCAGAAAGCGAGTGTAAACAGTGTGTAAAAAGTGACCCGCAGCTCGGTATTTAATGTTTCACCAGTCAGATGTAGCTTCTGAAACCTCTGATAGTCGGTCAGATTGTTTTTCTCTGGATTACGACGAAGCGGATATCGGAGAGCCGAGGAGTTCAATCGAACATGATTGAGAGTTTGACTCCTACGCAGCAAGCTGGATAACCGGAGGTGCACACATGTTCTAGAATGTTTAACTCAGAAGACTCGTGAGCCGAACTGGACACCGGTGGCGAAACTATTGCGGAGGAGGATGCCAAACGTCTTCAGAACCTACATTGGTACAGTTTGGTTACTTTTATTGAGTATTTAATTCTTGTGTTCGAAGCGCTGCAACCGGGACCTCTCAGCTGATGAGATAGCTTCATCACTCTGTCCCAATATAATTCAATAATCTACAGAAAAATAAAACAATGTGCTGTCCGTTTTACCGCCGCGTGTATTTATTGATATAACTCCAGGAAAAAAATGATTGATAGCTTACCAGAATAACTTTGTGTGTGTGTGTGTGTGTGTGTGTGTGTGTGTGTGTGTGTGTGTGTGTGTGTGTGTGTGTGTGTGTGTGTGTGTGTGTGTGTGTGTGTGTAGGCCAGAGTTCAGCGGCAACATCAGCTGATTTGAGTTTGGCCCCTGTTGCATTATTTTTGTCTGAGTTCAATGGATTAAGAAAGCAAAAAAAAAACAGAAGTGTTGCCTTATATTTTTGTTAAAGGGACTTTATGGACTTTGACATTTTTATGCTCGCGATTGCCCCCTCAGGCCAAACGTGTAACTGCAGCTTCAATAGTAAGCTGGTGCACGAGGCATGCATGCTGTACTCCTGAATGAAAACAACAGCTGAGTCAGTCCTGCTGCTGATGGCTCTTCTAAATTGTCTTTCAAATTTGCCTCCACACAATTAGCAATGTCCAATACAGAATAGAATAGAATAGAATAGAATATAATATAATAGAATAGAATAGAATAAAATAGCCTTTATTGATTTTGTACAGGGTACAGTGAAATTGGAGTGCCACTCCCTTTGGTGCAAAACGTAAAAGAATACAAAAAATAATGCAGAAATAATATAAATATAAAATCAACAATAATATGTGCAAATATACACAGAGTAGCAGCATTAGTTGGGTTCTGTGCAGGCCACTATTGTAAGCAGAATTTTAGCATATTGAGTGAAACTCAAATAGCACATATAATTGTTAGCTTATATAATAATTATAATTGTTATATAATAATTATAATTATTATAATTGTCAGCTTCATCCAGGCCAATGCAGGGAAGTTGGTCAACCTTCTCCTGTGATGCACACCTATTGCACAAGAAAAATACATTTTACATAATCAGTGAATAG
Organism: Aphyosemion australe; assembly: GCA_006937985.1. Lineage (NCBI taxonomy): Eukaryota > Metazoa > Chordata > Actinopteri > Cyprinodontiformes > Nothobranchiidae > Aphyosemion > Aphyosemion australe. The sequence goes on along the minus strand of SSNS01000277.1, from coordinate 823,487 downwards.
AAAGTGAGAGTAGGGATGTTACTACGGTATTTAAAAAAAACAATAATAAAACATACCTTATTGATATTGGAGATACATAATCTGAATCATACGGGTCTTAAGCTCCTTCCTTCTCTTTCCAGCTCTAATCTGGAAGTAAAAACAGCAGCAAAACATGATTATATATACTGACATATAGCCATTGCATTTCTATGAGAATAACTTGTTACTTACACACTGTTTCCAAACTATTGGCTTGTTCCTCATCTAAAGAGTTCTTTCAGCTCCATCGATTTGATGCTACAAAAACAAACAGAAAACATCAATTACAAAAACATAGGTTATGAATCAAATGATAAAAGCCCTGCATGTTTCTGCATTTACCAAGACTTCTCATAAATGATAACCAGGACTGCTGTATCATTTATTCTCCACATCCAGACACAATTATCCTATCTTCTGTCTCATCAACAGAAGCTGGGATGTTTATGCCCACAAAGTTTTTCTTTTTTTTGCTCCAACAACACACTCCTCTGGTTATGACTTTTACTTTCTTTGTGCTTGCTCCTGGTCTATTGTGCCTATCCACCTGCATGTATCCACCTGTCTGTCGGCACATCTGACGCTGGTCAGATGCTGCGTGTTGTCAGTCATTGAGGGAACGTGCACAGTGTCGGATAACTCGTCTTTTTTCTCTCTCTCCTCTTGCCTGGGCTGACGGGAGCTGACGGTGCTGTATGAGCAGGGCACATTCTCTCCAAATGTGCCTGGTGCACATTCTCTCCAAATGCGCCTGGTGCGCATTTGGAGAGAATGCATCCTAATGCGCAAATTGTGGCCCCTCTTGTAGCGTGTGTTCTGCCTATTGGGAGGGGCGGTTCAGCAGCGCTGAGGGGGAATGTGTTTACTTGGAGACGGACATATTTTGCAGAAATCTCGGAGATTTCCACTAATAAATGAGCGGTAATAGTACCGGTACTCATCCTACCCTGGGAAAAAAGTCCCAGTGCTCTGAGAAGTAAAAATAAGAATAAGACTAATATTAATATCCTGACCAGCACTGACTCTGATGGAGACACGCTACACAAGCATCCTAAAACGTTCCTACTATGACGTACGTAAGGCCCCGGTTTGCTTTGAAAGCACCCACAACCCTTACCCCACACGTAGTTAGTAATAATTTCTTACCTGTCCAGCAACAATGATGCCAACTGCGGGTCTTTTGTCTCAGCATTTTCCACTTCTCAAATGCCGGCCGGACCGATGTTTATCCTCGTTCTTTGTCTTCGGCGACCAGACTCGAGTTTTGCCCTTTTTGTCGCGCTGGAATACACTCTTGGTTTCTTTGTCTTGTTTGGGGTCTGGGCTGGAGTTTCGCTGGTGCTTGAAGCAGCTCTCTTATTGTTTTTGGCTGAATCAGCTACCAAACCCACCTCTTGCTCTACCGCTAAGCCACAGCTAGCAAACAAACGCTGCGGGCGCGTGAGCGCGCATGACGTCATCACGCTGCCTCTGGAGGACACTGGGGAAGCCTGCTTGTTCGACCCGAACATGATCTTTTCTGTGAGTTTACAGGCCTACAGAGGCAATCACAGTAAAAATGCCAGGGCTCATTCTACAGGACCAGGGCATTGCAGGAGAATGTATGAGGAAGAATTTTTAAATTTCTATACTTGCATTAGCTGTTAAACTTCTACATAGTCTCTTTAAAAATAATAAGATGTATTTAAAATGGGCAAAATAGGCAGAGTCCTAGTTCTTTATCACACTCTTCCCTTTGTCCTTGTTTTAGTACCACATGTGTTGATTTTGTGAGTCCCTATGGTGGAACCATATAAGGTGTTACTGTGTGGGAGGTAATGCCTAATTGCACTTTTGAATATTTTTCTCTGAGGAGGATACTGGAGTGTATTTATCATGTTTACTTGGTATAGTTATAATAAACATATTTTCTTTAAAAAGTGTATTTGTCCACTCCATAGTTGAAATAAGAAAAATTTGAATAAGAAAAAAAAAATTGCGATTAATCGTGAGTTAACTATGGACACTCATGAAATTAATTGTGATTAAAAAATTTAATCGATTGACATGTTAAACTTGTTTGCTGGAAGGGACTGCCCCTCCCAGTGTTGTGTAACCAATGCTTCAATTACAGGCTGTTGGAGGAAAAGATCAAGCAGAAAGGTTTTGACAGTGATCCTGTAACCTTTCCTGTAACAAAATTAAACTCTCACCTGTGTCTTCTTTTATAACTCTCATTTATCTGACAAACTACAATTCAAAACAACGTGGGTACAAATTTTCTTTTACATGAGGAATTCAAATAGGGTATTCTACAGTTGACGTCACCACGCAAAGGCTGCTGGGAAGGGCCATACTAATAAGCCGCACTAACAATAGAAAATATACAGTTTCAGAGCGTTTTGACATCGATATGAAGGCATAAAATGGAGGAAATTGTTTTGACAAAAAAAACATACCAGAGAGTTTTTCTTGATGGCGACCCTGCTAATTATTGATCACCAGAACTGAAGCGCTAGCTCTAATGAAAGTGAAAGTAAAAACTAACCCTCGCTAGCAGCGCTGTTGTTTTAAATGCCATTATTCCCATCACGGCTCTAGTTCATTACTCACAGTGCTCAAGTAACATTTTCTCAAGGTAGTTTTTTAACTGTCAGGTTATCATTTGTGTCCCTACTTTTTATATTCCACTCACCTCTGGTCAAAAGACATTTTCGTGGACGTTTGGGTGGACATGCTGTTTGGCCGAGACGTTCAGCTGGACCGCTGCCTCCTTGTTAACTCGCCTCCGGTAACACCGCTGCCTCTAACTCTCCGTTAACAACGCTGCCTCCACTCTCCGTTAACAACGCTGCGTCCTGCATTAACTCTCCTCCGCTGGTCCTCCTGGATAACCCCACGTCTGAGAGCGTCGTTACGACCGGCGGCTGGTCATTCTCGGATGTAGGACTTTCCCCTCCAGGAAGATGTAAGTAACAAATATACGTGCTTTTCTTGATCTGCTCCACACAGTTAAAATCCGCTCGTCCAACTTAAAAACTACCACCGCTTTGCTTCTTCTGTCTTTAGCTTAGCCCATGTAGCTTTCCAGCTGTTTCACGTGGTGTCGGCCTGAAACTGGCGTCTCCGGGTCTGCAGCGTTATACTATTGACTTTACCGGCTTTGGAAAAGGGATAAAAAGTCCTCTCCAACATCCGATCTGGGCGTCTAGAGTCCGATTAGCACCTCCCCCAGCAGCAGCGTTAAGTTCCTTGCTGTTTGAAAATCTTTAGGAGACGAAAAAATAACTTTAGCTAGATCTGAGCGCCTCAGTCCCATAGGATTCCATACTAAAATGTAGATTGTTTGTATGACCATATTTCCCAGAGTGCTTTGCGGCGATCTATTTTTAGCTACTGTAGAAAGCTCTATTGTCCATTTAGAAGTCTATTTCTCTTATTTAAAAAGGCTGGCTCCAGAGAATGAAGGTAATCATATCATTCTAAAAGCCTTTAATAGAGCTTTCTACAGTAGCTAAAAATAGATTGCCGCAAAGCACTCTGGGAAATATGGTCATACAAACAATCTACATTTTAGTATGGATTCCTATGGGTCTGAGTTGCTCCGATCTAGCTAAAGTTATTTTTTCGTCTCCTAAAGATTTTCAAACAGCAAGGAACTTAACGCTGCTGCTGGGGGAGGTGCTAATCGGACTCTAGACGCCCAGATCGGATGTTGGAGAGGACTTTTTATCCCTTTTCCAAAGCCGGTAATGTCAATAGTATAACGCTGCAGACCCGGAGACGCCAGTTTCAGGCCGACACCACGTGAAACAGCTGGAAAGCTACACGGGCTAAGCTAAAGACAGAAGAAGCAAAGCGGTGGTAGTTTTTAAGTTGGACGAGCGGATTTAACTGTGTGGAGCAGATCAAGAAAAGCACGTATATTTGTTACTTACATCTTCCTGGAGGGGAAAGTCCTACATCCGAGAATGACCAGCCGCCGGTCGTAACGACGCTTTCAGTCGTGGGGTTATCCAGGAGGAGCAGCGGAGGAGAATTAATGCAGGACGCAGCGTTGTTAACGGAGAGTTAGAGGCAGCGTTGTTAACGGAGAGTGGAGGCAGTATTGTTAACGGAGAGTGGAGGCAGCGTTGTTAACGGAGAGTGGAGGCAGCGTTGTTAACGGAGAGTTAGAGGCAGCGTTGTTAACGGAGAGTGGAGGCAGCGTTGTTAACGGAGAGTGGAGGCAGCGTTGTTAACGGAGAGTTAGAGGCAGCGTTGTTAACGGAGGAGAGTTAACAAGGAGGCAGCGGTCCAGCTGAACGTCTGGGCCAAACAGCATGTCCACCCAAACGTCCACAAAAAAGGCTTTTGACCAGAGGTGAGTGGAATATAAAAAGTAGGGACACAAATGATAACCTGACAGTTAAAAAACTACCTTGAAAAAATGTTACTTGAGCACTGTGAGTAATGAACTTATTTTTATATTACTGGTACTCAAGAAGGAGCCGTGATGGGAATAATGGTGTTTAAAACAACAGCGCTGCTAGCGGGGGTTAGTTTTTACTTTCACTTTCATTTGAGCTAGCGCTTCAGTTCTGGTGATCAAAAAAGCATTTGATACTCGTAATCATAGAATGTTATTACAAAAACTAGAAAGATATGGTATTAGGGGAGTGGCTTTGAACTGGATCCAAAGTTACTTAACAGAGAGACAACAGTATGTACAGATGGGTGAGTTTAGATCAGAATGTTTGGGTATTGTTTGTGGAGTCCCACAGGGATCTGTATTGGGTCCTAACTTGTTTAATTTATACATAAATGATATATTTAGTGTTTCCAAGTTATTAAAATTAATCCTGTTTGCAGATAACACCAATTTATTTTATTCAAGTGATAGTTATAATCACTTAATATGTGATATAAATAATGAACTACTTAAACTTAAATTATGGATGGACAATAATAAATTATCTCTCAATTTAAATAAAACTAAAGTAATGTTTCTTGGGAATTACAGGGAAAACGCAGATCTAGTAGTTAATATAAATGGTGTTGGAATAGGGACTGTCAGAAATGAAATTCTTAGGTATAACTATTGACAATAAATTAAACTGGAAATCACACATCACATATATACACAGTAAATTGTCTAAAAGTATCTATGTTATCAACAAGGTAAAATACTACTTAGAATACAATGCATTGTATTTATTGTACTGTTCATTAATTTTGCCATATTTAACTTTCTGTATTGAAATTTGGGGTAATAACTATCAAAATTCATTGCAGCCCCTCTTTTTCATTCATCATTCATTCATTCATTCAATGTCCTGTACCACCTGTACTTTTAATCGAGACAAAGACCCTGTTTAAAGCCTAAAACACCACTAAACAATCATCATAACACAGTTCTGATGGGTCTTCCTGGGTTTAAGCCGTGACTTCGGCGGTAAACAGCTTCATTTCTACCAACAGTTGAACCATCAGCAGCATCCTGCCTCTATGCATATGTGGCCATTTGCATCTCAGTGAAATGCAAAACAGACTCCTCATCTTTAAAATGTGCTTCTAGCACATGACCCTTATACCATTGGTGTGTTTGTAAAATAAAAGCGTGAAATCCTCAGATCCTGTCAAAGAGTGACTGAAGATATGTAATGTCGTTGCTTTATGCCCACAGGGACCCCTAGAATGATAAATCATTTTTGCACAATTTGCTGAGGTTCTAATGAAATGTCCGACATGCTTTGGTCAAAACGCACCATTATTGTGTTAAAGTCTCTGATATAACCTGCCTATTGAACTGTTTTATTGCAAATGATTTAAACTCTTCATGGCCACTCCTCCCTTTCTTCAGGAGTAGCTGACAGGAATTATTCTAACGGGAATCTCTGAAGAACACAGAATGTTCAGCCTGAGAGTTCCCAGCATTCCACCCTGGGTTACGACCCACAAAATGCTATGATCGTACTCTAACATGCATGTTTTTGGTCTGTGGGAGGAAACCAGAGAACCTGGAGAGAACTCACACATGCATGAGGAGAACATGCCAACTCCACACAGAAAGGCTGCAGCCAGGATTCAAACCTGCAACCATTTTAATGCGAGGCAAACCAATTAGTACATGGCTGGATCACAGTAGATTTGGAGAAACCTCCAGTATCTTAGTAGTTGCCAAATGTTTTTTGTTGCCCATGTTCCATGTCCCTCAGACCCTCCTGCACCCTCACCATGCTCTATATATATCAGCAGTAAGTTTCCACGATTCCACCAACATTACCCAACACAGCTCCATGGCCCAGGCCCCCGCTAAGGCAGGAGTCTGTCAGACCAGTGTTTCCCAACCCTGGTCCTCAGGGCACACTGTTCTGCATGTTTTCCATGTATCCTTTCCAACACCAGTGTGAGTGATTAACAGGCATCTGCAGCATGCGATGTCCTCCTGAGGAGACAATCTAAATCAGGTGTGCTGAAGCAGACATGGAAAATTTGCAGGGCAGTGTGCCCTGAGGACCAGGGTTGGGAAACACTGTGTCAGACCACCTCAGGATGTGGCTTCTAGTTAGAAGATCATGCTACACTAGTGTGATGCTGACGGTACACCATACCGCTACACTTCATCACGGACACACTGCCATCGCTGCCTCCATACTCCAGCCAAGTCTCTGATAAACTGTTATCATGATAATGAACCTGTTAAGATGTCGTGCTCTATCACATGTACTGGAGGAGCTCCATGTATTTCTAATATGTATCTGAAGAGCTCACCTTGCGTCCACATTCTGGATGACTGTTCAAGTTTTAGAAGAGTCTTCACTGCATGAAAAGATCTTAGAAAAGCAGTTTTTCCCCTCATTTTTAAATAATAACCTCATCTGCAGTTTGCCTACTGATTATGGGACGTGGCTCATCTTTTAGCCACATGCTTGTTGGGAGTTGTTTAAGTGGTACCTGAACACTTCAGTGCAGTGATGAGTAACATACCCTGAGCTTTACAGTCACTTCGTTTATATTTTTTATTTATTTTAAACATGAAAAGTGTTCCTTATAAAGACTCGTTTAAAATAGTAGCCATCTTTGTGTTCTATTGGCGTCACCTGATGGTGGATTTCGTGACAAATGAACAGCTAAAATGAGCATCCAGCAGCAGGATAACAGATTAAAGAGTATTTTCCTAGGTGGGACACAAAACTAAGACTTTTTTTACAAGGATTTGCTGTTAATTGCTGAAACCATTTTACACAAATGAAGAAATTAAGAGAGGAAAACCATCTTGCTTTTTGCCTGGAGACATACATAAAATCTGCTTTTAGATTTGTAGTTGAGCACCGTTTCGAATCTTTGTTTTTTTCTATTCTAAAACATTCATTTTCATTTGAACTGTTGACAAATCCCAAGATGTGGTAAAACCATTTCTTATTATGAAATTCCATTAGGGAGGGATCGGATTGGTCCTGAATTCCTTCGTCTGATTATTGCAGAGCTAAAAGTCAGAGCCACGAAAAAAAATCTGCAACAAGAGAGCAAGGAGTCGTGCAACAGATGGTCTGCCCACCACGGAGCTCCTTCTTCAGATTCACTCAGTTACTCTGGGACTGCGTGACGGTTTTAAGGACATATGGTGTTCACAGCAAACAGATAATATTTCGTCTCTCTCTTTTCACTCACCACTCTGTTGTGCTTAGAGGAAGGTTAAAAGACTTGTCACTTCTTTTTCTCCTTCATCTGACACCGACAGACTGTAATGTTTTTACCTCTGTGTACATGTGTCTATAAGCTGCCACTGCCTGAGATGGCCACCACAGGCTGCAAATAAGGCTAAGACATAATGAGCTAACGTTGGTGAGTCTAGTATCCTAGAGCCATCCCCAACACCAAGTGTAGAGGAGGCCTTTAGCCAAATATCTCATAAACCACTGGGTGGTCTAACCCATTTCAAGATGGCCGCCACAGACAAGTTACATAAGTAAACGGAAAACGACACGGGGTAGCAGCTGAGAGTCATTCATAACACTTTCTTTGAGTTTTAGCAGAGAACTCAAAATCTTCTGATATTAGATGGCGGCCCTCAATTTAACACATTTTCATTTTAGAATCATATTGCATAATTAAAGCCCCATTCCTTAACTTTGCGGATATATGCTCTCTGTCGCCCTCTCGAGGCTTGCTGCGTAATGTCATAAAATCAAATCTCTCTCTGGGGCATAAGAGGCATGTTTACATTCCTAATGTCAGGCAAAACAACGAAAACAAACTTTTCCACCTCCACACATTGAATAAATAGTTTTATCAGGACTGTATAACAACTTTATGCCCGACCAAACACAATAACCCCGGTGAAATCATTTATTACTTACCTAGCCATTAGCAGCACGGCTAGGTCAGAGTCCGTAGTTCATGCTGTTCTTTCTAAAAGAGCTCTCCAGCGAGGAAAAGACGGCCCAATAATAACTCTGGTCTTTGCTCTTGCTCTATCACGTTCTCCTTTTCTTTTCCTAGATTCCTCTGATAAGGGATTTCTAGCGTTCTTTGGTGAATCTGCCACTGCTAAACAGCAAGTCTACATTATACAATTATGGCAAGCCAAAGGGATCAAAAAATTGCGTGTTCTAAACTGGCCTTATGTCCACCAAAACGCTCGTTCAAGATGCGCGTTTTGGCATACATAATGTTCGCTTTTAGAACACGCGAGTTTTTGCCCCTTTTGGTGTCAAAACGCGTGTTCAAGACGTGCATTTTGGCGGACATAGTGCGCATTTAGAATGTGCGCTTTTTTATCCCTTTGGCTTGCCATACATTACCGTAAAGCAACACCCAGTCAGTACTTCCGGTAACGACCCGAGCTCAAAAACTGTATAGTGCGGTAAACAGACGTGGGACCCCCCAACACTATCACAGGTACGAAAATGAACATAATAAATGATAGTATGATGCCAAAACTTTACAAAAAAGCATAATATTAAGGTGCAAAAGTTGCGGAGTGTTGCTTTAATGTTTCGTCATTCATACGCTTGTTTTAATCAATCACCTGCTACAAAACTGCTGTACCAATCTGAAGCTCCACCCACATGTCCAATTATGGTCCTTTCTGGACTCAACAAAATAAAAGACAACGGTCAAATTCAGACTTGAACACGAGAAGCCAGTCTAACGTACACTCTTCAGGTTTGATAATCATCAAGTGGGTGTCTGCTGAATGTTGGGATTGCATCATGTGAGCTTTGGGTCCCAGCGGTCTGAGGGAGGCTGAGGGGTGTCCAAGCGTGAGTAAGGGCCTTCCACTTTCCTGCTCTATTGGGATGGGCGGGTGAGTGGGGGTCCTGCTGCACATCAGAGTTCTAGTGAGTAAGTCAGCAAGTGAGCAGCGGCTCGTTTTATCCCGCTCCCCTCTCTGTTGGTGTCTGCGTCAGCCAGAATCTATCTCTGGCAGCTTGCTCATCCTCCTCCTCCACCCCCGTACACAATCACACACACACACACCCTCTTGTATGTGTGTGCCACTTCCTTGGATTTAGGAGCTGCTTTACCAAAGAAGTACTTCCACAAAGTAAAAGCCCTAAAATTAGAAGACAACTGGTGACATCGTCCCTGAATAACAGGACCATCTGGTGCTGGAAATAAACATTGAACCTTGGTAGAGCATCTGGCTCCGGTTCCTGGAAGAGCGAGTCCCAATTAAGGCCACAGTGGTTCTAACTAGTAAGTCAATGAGCAAATCAACCATCCATTAATGTGCTTAGCTGCTACAACGCCAATCTGACCTGAGCTAGAGAAAATAAATAAAATTGAAACGGCTGCTTGTAGCTTCTTTCACTGACAGCTTCCAGCTCGTCTTCACTGGCTAGCTGCTCCATCTGTAGTATTTATAGCTGCTATTGATCGAGACAGATTTAGCTAAGGAGGAAATGCGGCACTTGAGATTTAGCAGGAGACTACATGAGGTGTGTGTTTGTGTGTGTCTGGTTCGTCACGGTCACTAGCAGACAGGATGAGGAAGTACGGCCACTGCCTGCCCATTTCCTTTTTTTACCTCCCTCATCATTCACGCTCCATTAAACTGTAAACACAAACATCATCATGCATTAAAAGGCCCCTGCAGTCAGCGCCGCGTCCCCTACGAGTGACAAACCTGTCAGCTTTAACGGTCTCTGCACACTTTAACGTGAGTCACCCGATCAATCCGAGCCGGTGTCCTGACTTCCTGTAGGAGGCTACAGCGTGAACACAGAGCTGCTGGGGCCTTCTGTTTAGGCCGTTGATGGATGACTAATCGTCCATCTAAAGGGCTCCGGGTTTGACTGAAGACTCCGGGCGTGCAGCCAACATAGTGCTGAAGCTGCCGTGACGCGGTCGACTTCTAGGGAAACTGCAGGTGGTCAGTCATCAGGGGGAAAATGCACACATTTATGGTGCAGAGAAGGAAATGAAACTCAATGTGCGTGAAGGAGGGGGGGGGGCTTTCCAATGTTGTTCCCATGAGTGGATTCAACAGGATGCGCGAATGTAACACTGATATTTGCACAAATATAGCTCCTGCCGTTGGGTGGCGTAGCGATAATTACTGTGATTATGTGGAAAAGCAGCGACGCAGCTGCTGTAGGTATGAGCCTCAGTTCAGCGCAATCGGCGGCTTTAATCACAGGAAGGCAGCTCTCTCCAGCTTTTACCCGGTGTTTACCTAACTTCCACTGACTGTAAACTTCTCACTTCAGATCTGTGGAAGTCTACGGCAAACACACACCATTTTATAAAGTGACTTGTTGAACTAACTGACAACAAGTTTCAGTAATCCACACCTATAAAGATGTCAGCATCGTCAGAGAGCTGTGTGACCTTATAAATATACATAATAATAAAAACAGAGGACACTTTCTATCAGTGGAGGATGACGGATTCATATAAACTACCAACAACACGAGCATCATAAGGTCAGATCACTCCAGCTTTTAGAAAAGGGCTCTTCAGCACCCCGTTGTTGCATAATTCCTCCCACCTGCAGCATCTTCTAAACACCATCCACTTGACTTTTGTTTTTAACCTACAAATTTAAATGTGCATCGCTGGACGTGAGGTAAAAAAAACAATTTGCCAGATGTTTCTGGGGATTTTAACATCAAAAATTGTCTATTTCTTGAGCTTTTATTTGAAAATATGGGTAAATTATTAGAATAAACCAACAAAATGTGACTCATAACCATTAGAGTTGTAATTTTGTGACTGTAGACCGCCTTTTCAAATCAATCTGGTAATATAATCAGTCATTTGTGTGCCCGGTGCTTTTGGCCAGTGAAAGGTTTGTGTTTATCTATTATTTCAGCAGCTGCAGAACTAATCTGTTTAATAGAATTCATTTTTACTTTGTTGTTTTTGAGTAAAAAAATAAAAACAAGTCTGTAAATTGTCAGAACAGAAGTCAAGGTGCTTTTGTCTGAATGAAGCACTGAGGCCGTTTTTGGCTTTTTCTGATAAAAACTGTAGATTGTTAGAAGCTATAATTAAATCTTTTATGGCTAAACGGTACATTTCAACCACAGAATGAACGAGGAAGATTTTTTAAAATGATTTTTAGAGTCATGGTTTGCCATTTTTAAGTTGTACCACACATATATGAGCATCTTTTATTTTACCCTCTCCACTGGATTTAGCTAAAGCTTGCAAGTGATGAAGTTTTGCAAAACAAGTCTGTCTTCTAGGCACAGGGGTGGACTAATCATGCTTTAAGGTGGAAATACAAAGGTTTCACACCACATTCAAGGCTGAGTGTGAGAGGAAACAATAAGGTGCAGATCACAGATGAACAGGGCTCTACACCATTATCAAAATCTAATTTAAGCACTTTTCAAGATGAGTTTAGATGTTTTGTACACATGAACAGTTCACATATGCTCAGAATGATTATTCCCCTTTATGGTTGTGTAAAAGAAAAAGTTATTGCATAAAACTAGGGGTGGGACTCGATTTAAAAAAAATTATCTAATTAATTAGAGGCTTTGTAATTAATTAATCTTGATTAATCGCATTTTAATCATTCAAGAAAATTTGCCCCGAAAGCAATTTTTTAAAAATTAAAAATAATGAGAGCGAATCAAACAATAGACATTATTATTGTAATTACTAATCTTTTAAATTCTAAAAAATTGTAAATTGTATTTCAATTCAAAACAGGAGAAAAAAAATAAGTATATCACTGGCAAAAATAGGACAGACCTAAAAGTACAATACTATTTTAAGTGCATTTTGATAATGGTATTGTCTTTAAAATAATAATAATAATAATAATAATAATAATGGGTTGATAGAATGCGTGTGCAATTTGATTTGATTTAGCATCATTAGAGACAGAAATGAAGGCAAAAACACACAGATGGATTTCTGATCACTCATTTGATTGTAGTTTTAGTTGTGTTTGGAGCACATAATAAAGGTTTACAAGGTCTTGTAGCCAAGGTTCTGAGCTTTCTTTAGAGGTGCAGCTTGACTAGATTGATATTTAGGGCATGGATTTTGCTGCTAAACTTCAACATCCCCCAGTTGGGGGACCCTCGGGCTTAAAGGGTTAAATGTAGGGATGTTCCGAATCATTTGATTTTGAGTATCTGCCGATACCGAGTCCCGATCCGCAGCATTAAAATAAGAAGAAATTAAGGGAAAACACATCCAAGTTTTCCTTTAATTTTTTATTATTATTTAGGTATGTCTTTCTTTGTGTATTTATGTCATTTCCTTAATTTATCTGCCAAAAACATCACTTGTTTAGGAAGTACATTAATAAAAAACGTGTTAATATTATGAATATATTTAAAAGTAGCTGAGATGCTCATATTTCAAATTGTTTATGTCCTCATTATGCGGCTGAGGAGTGATGCGCGTTTCCGTGACCGGAGGAGGCACGTGTGTTAACAACACGTTTTTTTTCGTGTTGTTTGCTGGTTGAAATCACGCAAAATTTTTACGCGTAAAGTATGTGTTGTTGACGCATTGATTACTTTTCATGTGAGAGTCGCACGTAATGTTGCGCGTTTGTGGCGTTTGGGTTCCATAGCCACGGTTCCACAGCAGGCTTTCCCCGCAGCACCACAAAGCTACCAGCGTGTTCAGCTCAGGTGCTGCAGAACGAGAAACTCCGACGTTTTGTTGTCAGCAATTTCTCTGTTTATTAACGTTGGCTGGCTCTGTGTTTTTGTTAGAGATGCCGCTGTGAACTGGGACTTAACCCAGACCGATGGTTCGCAGTGGCGATGCCTGAAGGGGAAAAAGCCGAAGGAGAAAGGATTTCATTTTGAAGGCTGCTTATCATGCAGCTGTCTTTTCCAGCATGTTGAATGTCCAGTATGCACACATTACAAGTGGCTGTTACACTGCCTTTGCTGTCCGGTTTAAAATACCACCAACATACAGATATTTTAGCTCTCCTGTGGAGACAAGTTAGCTCTGCGTTAGCCTACTAGCTAACAGCTGTATGGTGTCTGAATCCTCACCTGCCGTACACTGTGTGACGTAATGGTGTTGTTTTTGGCCAAGAAAAAAATAATATTGATATAGAGGAACTTGTTAAGATATCAGATTGAATTTAAAATGTCATTTGTTGTTTTATAAGGTTAAATCCGATCTTTTTCAACCGATTCCAAGTCCTTTGAAAGTCACGTGATCAGGCCCGATTTCCGATCACGTGACCGGATCGGAGCATCCCTAGTTAAATGCGTTAATTTAAAAAAAATAATTAATCATAACTAACGCATTAAATTCCCACCCCTAATTAAAACTCATTTCAGTTAAGGTTTGAAGCGCTTTCAAAACCTTGAAAATACCACATTTTAATTCCAAGCACCTATAAGAACCCTGCATATGCAGAACAGAAAAGTAGCCTTAAAAACACACGTCATGGGCTACAGCTTCACATATCAGCTGATACAAGGATCTTAAGGAGCTTTACACCTTCAGCACCAGGAAGCAGGCAGCCAACATTATGGAAGATCGCTCTCATGCCGGACATAATCTGTTCGAGGTGTTCCGTTCTGGCAGGAGGCCGAGGTCCATCAGGACCAGAGACAGACAGCAGACCAGTTCATCTAGTGACTGATTCTGCACTGCTTTAGTCACTTTATTACATCGACCACTTAACATTGTATATGTCGGGATGCCAGGTTCTCTGCCGATACGTGACATGACCAGCCAGCACCATGTCCAGTGACGACCTAAACTCTCTCTGGTTTTAGATCTTTTATGGTCTGCTTACCATATTTGGAAACCTGCAACGGCGCCCTCTACTGGCTGGTAGATGTAAACACAAACCCAGTTTCGTGCCCGTCAAAATAAATATTTAATTATTTTGTTATTAAAATATAGCTTATAAAGGAAATACTGTACCTTCATTCTGCACACCTCTAAACGCCCCGTGGAGGGATTATTATTAAATTGTTTCGTATTCAACCTTTAACTGACCTAAACTCTCGAGACTGTCCCGTGGTCCTGCTTTGTGAGTATTGACTACAACAATATTAGCGGACGCAGCTTTAACCGGTAATTTAAAGAGCAGAAATGGAGCTGTGTGAGGAGAGTACATCTATGATGTACCTGGCCAGGGCCTGGACTTTAGCTGTATGTCTTTCCTCCAGCTCCAACAGCTTCTTCTTCTGTAAATCCGTTTCCTGCCTCAGGCCTGCAGAGTGCTCCATCTCTCCATCCAAAAGGCTGCGAAGAGACCTTTAAAAGACACGAAGCACATCACACCCGTGTTAGTGTGTGACATACAGCAGGTTTGTGTCACATCGTGTTCAGGAGACAGCTCCCGTCCCACCGAGACGTAATCCCCGACTAAACGACGGCCTTCTGGTGATGTTGTTTACATAAACAATAGATTAGATAAATGCCACTTTAATTGCTGCTCTAAATGAGAAGATGAATCACAATCAACTGTAATGTGAAACACTTCATCAACACAAATCTGTGACTGCATCATTTTTATTACCGCGGGTGGAAATCACAGTTTATCATTAAAATCTTAATACTGCTTGGCAGAGTGACATTAATACTGATTAACAGCATAGGTGCATTCATATGATGCTTTCTGGAGTCGCTCCAACAAGATCTGATTAAACTGGCTCGGAAATTTCACAACATTCCAGCGAGCATTAATCTGTGGAGGCTTGTTTACGGAGTGAAATGAAAATGAATGACAGAAGATTTCTAGAAAACCTGATCTGGCTTTAATAAATCATTCCCCCAAATTCATTTGGTCCTTATTCCCTCCTGAATAATCGATTTTAGATGATAAAATGTGAAATTCTGAAAA
Organism: Aphyosemion australe; assembly: GCA_006937985.1. NCBI lineage: Eukaryota > Metazoa > Chordata > Actinopteri > Cyprinodontiformes > Nothobranchiidae > Aphyosemion > Aphyosemion australe. The sequence goes on along the minus strand of SSNS01000277.1, from coordinate 808,210 downwards.
GTAAAACGGAAACAAAAACAAAATGTGTGCATGTGTGTGAGTGTGTGTGTGTGTGTGTGTGTGTGTGTGTGTGTGTGTGTGTATTTATGGTTTGCAAGCCCGATTTGTCAGGTTACACACCAGCATTGTGAAAACAGTCGTTTAATGAGACCATTTTTGATGGTCTCGTAATTCGTGACTTTTAAAGGTGTCCTAGAATGCAATTAATCAATCTAAAACAGAGCTTTGAGCCTCCAAAAAGCATAAGAATTTTTTTTTGGTTTTCATCTGTCCCAGGAGCCCTGATACAGGCCATTCTAAACCCACTTACTCAGGCCTTCAGTGAAAAGAGCTGTTGACCCCTCCCACTCGGCCAGGACATGCTGATTGGTTGGTTTCCCCAGAAGGCCTCAGACACATGCAGGTTTGAGGAGGCGTGGCTCCCCCTTATGACGTGTTAAGAAAGACTTTCTCAGAACAGGAGGTTTTCTCTCGTCTTTTTCAACTTTCTAATTTACATAAAAAGTAGGTCACACACGGCTTTGACTTTTTGGCATGCTACTGTTGACCACCCAAGCTGTCTTATTCAACAACAACAAGGTAAATGTTGGTTTACATTCTAGGTCCCCTTTAAACATTTTTTTGGTTTTTCTGGCCAATTTTAAAGATCCACTCCAATGAAAATTGTGTTTTTTCAGTTTTTAACATGTTTTTGAGACATATCAACAGGACATATCAAAATTGCATTTCTGGGTATTTCAAATTGCTGTGCATCAGTAGCAGGCGAAAAAAAAAACCACTGGGCGGAGAACAAACTACTAATTCAACCATCAGCCTGTTTTTATGGAGCTGATGTAATGCTAGCAGCGAGTGCTGCATGCTAGCACAGAGAGCTAGCATAAACAGAAAGCTCTCAACAGCCGTGAAAAGAGGGCCGGGGGGGGACTCCGTGCCAACGGCTCCGCCCACAACCCAGAGTCAAATTTTTAATGAGCTACTGCCAACTAAGTACTAGAAAACGTTTTGTGAATTTGGCTAAAAATGGCATAATCATAGTTTAAAGACCACTGAGAACTATTTAAAACAGCTAAAAAGATGATCGGAGTGGGTCTTTCTTAAACCTCATCGTGTGTGTGGTATACAAACCACCATGTTGTCATGACCTCATAAGCCTGTGAAATGTCATATGTGTAATGTATCTATGTTCTGATAGTTTTTGAAGTGAGACTTTTGTTCCATGGGTAAAATAATTTTTTTTTACATATTTTGTGTGTTCACCAGAGTCCCCCTAAACCACCCAAAAGTCATAGTGGTTTCATAAACCATAAATGCATGCATGTGCCTGTGTGCGTGCGTGCGTTAAAATGGATTCAGCTGGAGAGTGGACGTGTGTGTGAGGACATACGTGTTCTGTTCTTCCAGCTCGTCCTTCCTGTTCATCATGGCGACGATGGCCTGACGCAGCTCCACTGAAGGGACAGGAAACCAGAGGAATCACACACATTCAGTACTCATTTATAAAAACAGGCATTAGCTAAGAACACTGATTCAAAATGATTTGATTCGGTAATTTGCTGTATTGGGTTGACCTTTAAATAATGGGTCATGCACCAAGGAGTTATTAAAGTTATTACGGCAAACATGGCAGGAATCCCACAGTATTCACTCTTTCAGCAATCATACGTTTCTGAGGTATTTTGACCGCTGCAGCTCTCCGTACCCGTTTCCTGATTACGCGGGGGAGGGGTTTGGCCCGTCTGTCCACAGACATTAATACGTAGACGCCCCATTGGGTGCTGGAGAGCATAACAGCATCGCCGCCATATTGGATGGGTCTCTCACTCTCCAAACCCAACTGGAGGCAACGCAGGGTGAGCTATTATGCCCGTTTTTTCTACAGCCTACGTTTCAACAAACTGTGTACTATTGAAAACAGATCACGTGGGACTTTTCTAGCCTACCTGTTGGGATTTTATATTTTATTTTATTTTTTTATTTCATGTAATAATATTTATATTTTAAGTATCATGCCATACCACGTCTGATTTTTTGAAAAAGCATAATAAATGTGTTTTTTAATTGCACCTTCCTCAGTAGAAATGAATGCACTGGGGGCGAACGGAGACCCATCCAAGATGGCGATCAGCCACTACGGCAGCTCCAATGGGCAGCGTCAGTTCACAAGGCGTCTACGTATATGATGTCTGTGTGTCTCTCCACACAAACAGGCTATAAAAAAACTCAGTCGGCAGCCACGGTGAAAAAGGCTAGCTGAAACACAAATGAACGTCCCCAAATAATTAAAAACCATGAAGCCAAATGCAAAGTTTAGGGTAGAGCATTGACCCAGAAGTTTCCTGATTGAGCAGATGCGGGAGAATATACATGTAATGACCACTTAGAGAAGGCGGAAGCTAGCGGCTAGCGTTAGCTGTGTCTGCTCTCTCTAGAAATACACTGGTTGTATAGTTTTATGTATATAAAGAGGACCTACAATGCAGTTAATCAACAATCTAAAACAGCTTTGAGCCTCTAAAAAGCATAAAAAATGTTCTTTAGGCTTTCATCTGTCCCAGGAGCCCTGATACAGGCCATTCTAAACCCCCTAAACCAGCCTTGCTGTGAAAAGAGCTGTTAGCCCCTCCCACTCGGCCAGGACATTAATATAATGAGCTACATGCTGATTGGTTGGTTTCCCCAGAAGGTCTCAGACACTGGAGACATGCAGGTTTGAGGAGGAAGGGCTCCCCCTAGTGACGTGTACATTCTAGGTCCTCTACATTATTGAGTCCTCTCGTTTGTTGTTTGAAATTATATCGATATTTTAAAAATATTGAGATATCGCCCAGCCCTAGCCTAGATTAATCAATTATTAAACATTTTTAATAAAAAGTGGATCTAAGGCAGAAATAAGCATATTTTCCTCCTAATTTACCACAAAAGTGCATATGATGATATTCTAATCATGCTTGCTTTATAAGTAAGGCAACACATGAATTGCTGAGTATTTCAATACCTCGGTCCTAAAAAGACATCCTCAGCAGTTTGATTCAAAATTAAACTTTTGACCTGGTGCCAGACTAACTGCTAAGGGAGTATATTTTGCTGTGTGCCTCACATATTAAAGAATCAAAGCAACTTTAAAGTAGTGTCCAGTCCTGGTCCTGGAGGGTGACTATCCTGCATGTTTTAGATGTTTCTCTGCTCCAGGCAGGTCATTTCAACCATCTAACCAGTTGACCAGGAAAACAACTACAGGCTAAGAACTCAAAGAATTAGAATCTGGTGGAAATAGTCCATCTATGTCAGTAATCTAGCTCTGACTGTGAGACCATCTAAAGGCTCAGGAACCCTTTGCAGGTGTTCTGGATTCATCAGCTGATTAGAGTGTGACACTTTGAGTCTAGAATATTGAACCTTTTCACAATATTCTGACTGTCTGAGATGTTGGATGTGGAGTTTTCATCAGCTGTAGCCATAATCATCACAATTATAACAAGTAAAGGCTGAAATATCTGGCTGTGCATGGAATGAGTCTGTCTCATAGATTAGATTCATTTTTTAAGTCGAAATACTGAAATGAATGAACTTTTGCACCATAGTCTATTTTTTTAGATTCACCTGTAAATATGCAGGGTAGCAGCACCAAGGACGAGGAATGGAAACCACTCCTTATTAAATGATAATGACCCGCACCTGTTAGCGCCTTTCAGAGTCAGGGGACTCCAAAGCTCTTTACACTACAGTGTATCACCCATCCATTCACACACACATTCACACGCTGATGGGGATGAGCTACAATGTAGCCACAGCTGCCCTGGGACACACTGACAGAGGTGAGGCTGCCGTACAATGCACATAACCAGCAAGCAAGGCAGGTTAAGTGTCAGAATTCTCTGCCGGAATTGATCCTACAACCCTCCGATTCCTGGACAACCCGCTCTAACTCCTGAATAACCGCTGCCCCAAAGACCTTATTTATTCGTTTATTTATTTTTATTTTTGAACATAACACAACAAAACTATTTATGGCATATCTACAAGTCTTCAGGCAGTTTTTTTACAACTTGGATTTGTTCGTTCTGAGTTATTCTGAAATGTCCACCATTTTTGCTCTTGCAATTAGGGGTGCACCAACTGCAGTTTTTGGCCGATCACCAATCTTGAGAAAAACCTGACTTGTCGATACCGATTTTGTCTCAACTAAAAGCAGATTACGTCAATGTTTCAATTTCCTTTTATTGAGAAAACCAATATGAATACTCATGAAACAATACCAGTTTCAACTGGACATGAGGTCATGTTCTCAAATATAAATTAACATATTTAGCATTGCTGTTTGAACTACAAAATCATATTTGTTCCTTTAGACTTTCATTTTTCTAATTTTGTAAATAAAACTTTTATATCTGTTTTGACACACTTGCCCAAAAAAATTATTCTACAGTAATGATTTGTTTTAACATTAACTAGGGGTGCACCGATTGCAGTTTTTGGCCGATCGACGATCTTGAGAAAAACCTGAGATCGAGGCTCATCTATCGGTGCACCCCTACTTGCAATTGCTCCTCTTTCAGTCTTATTTTATATGTCAGTCTTTCCATGTCCTGTATTTCTTCTACTAATTTCTTCCATTCTTCTTGTGCTGGTAAGTCGAGCTGGAGCCACTTTCTGGTGATTGCCTTCTTAGCTGCTGTAAGAAGGATACTAGTCAGGTATTGGTTTCTTGTATATGACCCGGATAAATCACCTTAACAAAGCAACATTCCGCAACTTTTTCACCTTAAAATTATGCTTTTTTGTAGTTTTGGCATCATACTATCATCTATTATGTTCATTTTCATACATGTGATAGTGTTGGGGGGTCCCACGTCTGTTTACCGCACTATACAGTTTTTGAGCTCGAGTCGCTACCAAAAGTACTGACTGGGTGTTGCTTTACGGCACTATATGGCAAGCCAAAGGGATAAAAAAAAATAGTGCGCGTTCTAAACGCGCCTTATGTCCGCCAAAACGTGCGTCTTGAACGAGCGTTTTGGCGGACATAATGCGAGTTTAGAACGCGCAATTTTTTTATCCTTTTGGCTTGCCATACTTGTATAGCGTAGACTCGTGGTTTAGCAATGGCAGATTTACCAAAGAAAGCTAGAAATCCCTTATCAGAGGAATCTAGGAAAAGAAAAGAAGAACGTGATAGAGCAAGAGCAAAGACCAGAGTTATTATTGGGTCGTCTTTTCCTCGCTGGAGAGCTCTTTTAGAAAGAACAGCATGAACTACGGACTCTGACCTAGCCGTGCTGCTAATGGCTAGGTAAGTAATAAATGATTTCACCAGGGTTATTGTGTTTGGTCGAGCATAAAGTTGTTATACAGTCCTGATAAAACTATTTATTGAATGTGTGGAGGTGGAAAAGTTTGTTTTCATTCTTTTGCCTGACATTAGGAATGTAAACATGCCTCTTATGCCCCAGAGAGAGATTTAATGTTACGACAGTGACGTTACGAAGCAAGCCTCTTGAGGGCGACGGGGACCATATAACTGCAAAGTTAAGGAATGGGGCTTTAAAAGTTTGTGGAAAAAGATATCCTAGTACTTTACAGATGTTGGTGTGTATTTCATCCCAAAAAAGTACTTTTATTGCATTTCCAGAAAATATGTGCATGATTAGGATTCATACTGTCACAATTTCTCCAACATTTTAGTTCTTTTTCTATACGTTTACTTGTATTTGGTTTTGCCGTGCAAACTCTCGCCATTTTTGCGATTGCGTTGTAATCATTTGCCCCAAAGACCTTATTTAAAATTCATTTTTACCCTTTTTTTTAAACATATTTCTAACAAAGATGCATAAAAAAATCAGCTTGCAATCTGGTAATTTTAATTGTTTGGGATAAATAGGAATTAGCCAAAATCCGTATCAGCAGGTCAGAGCTGTACAAACATTTAGATAACGTCATCGGCCCTGAGAGCCAGAATCAACTCATCTCTAATGTCAGATATTCAGTTTATAAAATTCCATTTGTAATTTCACAGAAATACGTGACGATTTAATTGTAAATGAACGTAACCACTTCCAGGCACACTGATGTGTGTTCACGTCGTGTTTTCTTCTCATTTCTGTTCAACGTCCTCTTCTTCAGTCTTGCAGCATCATGGGATGATGTTAATCTCACTCCTGATATTAGGCACAGATCTGGGCCGAGCTGCGCGCCGGCGCGGTAACTCATCTCCACGGTTACAGCACGCCCAAAGGTTCACGCAAAGGTTTCTGAACGACTCACTCGACTCCTCACCAGGTCTTCCCAAAATAACGAGCGTGAGACGAGGAGTTTATCCACACTGAAACCACAACTCCATTTTCATAATTATCACAGAACGTGCATACAAGTAGGTCTCCTCCAGCCGCAAGCTATGAGCCCTGCTTTTTTAGGATGGTGGGGATGATGAAGAGGAAAAGAGGAAGTCTATTATCTCTGCAGCTCTATTCTTCTTATCAGCATGCCAGAAATAAGAGTGACCTTTAGTTCGACCACGCGTTCACAGCAGGCACCACAGTGGTGCCATTAGGGACTTCAGTTAGAGCTCCCTTCGTCCTCGCAGGCAGACGTGGACAAATTACAGGACGAGAGCATGAACGTGTGCGTGGGAGCACGTATGCATGCACCTCTGTGTCTATATGTTTAAGAGCCTTTCAGGGAAAAGCTCGTGTGTGTGTGTCAGGCATTCACTACAGATCCTATGTGCTCCAGGAATAGGTGCTATAATAGGGAGCTATAGGCCATGTAATCAAGCTGCCTTGTGAATCACAGACACCACGGTCTACAATCAATGGACTAGTTGGACGCACACACTGTCAGATCCAGCTTGAAATCACTACAGCGAGAGCTCACTGTGCCCTTTCAGCACAGGGTGGAGTTTTTTCCTCTGTAAAGCAGGAACAAAAATCGAATAGGTTGTGAATAATATGGATGTTTGAATGTAAATTACTGCAGAGTTCAATAAAGGAAATCTAACAAGATCTGCAAACACTGCTCTAAGGTGTCCTCATGCACAAACTGAAGGTAAACAGCAGATTTTTGAATCAACAGACTGAATCAATAAACTTGTTTCAATATAACATTAATTTTAATATGTATGTTTTCACGTGGTTTCTGGATTATTGGTTATTTTTTTGTTCTTGCAGACAACCCTAAATAAAAAAAACATGCAATTACCTGGCATTTGGGTTTTATGTGCAATTTTGTTCCTAACAATAAAATGTGACAATAAGTCATTTTTTATGTGCAAATGTGCAACTGCTAGTCTGCAAGTGCAACACAAACTAAATGTTTCAATATCTGCTTACATTTCTGTTAATCTCTAAAGGGAAGGGGGGTTCTAACGTTCTGTATTTTTCCTGGTATTATGTTTTAATGTTATTTTATGTTATTTAAGTCATGCATTTGTTTACTGAAGTATTCATTTAACTAAACGAGGGGGGAAATTTAAAAAATCTAAATATTCTTAAAAGTATTGGGGGTTTCCAGGGTGGCAGCTTGTGTTTAGCATGATCTAAAAGTTGTTTTTAGCTGCTGCGATCTCATGAGGAAACGCAGCTTTTTGACATAAATTTCTCTTCTTCCCGAATACAAAATTTTTTTTAAGTATTTGTTAGAAATAAGTATTCGTTAAAAAAAACATGTCATTTGTGCCTTTCCGAATACCGTATTCGGGTTTCAGATTCACCCCTAATTCCTACCCATTGGCAACTGCCCGTACCAATAAAACTATTTCAGATCATTTTGATCTGAAACGTGGAACTAGACAGGAATGCCCACTGTCACCTCTCCTGTTTGCGGTTGGTATTGAGTCTTTGGCTACTGCCATAAAGCAGAACCCAGACATCAGTGGCATCTCGCGAATGTGATCTATTCATAAAGTCTCTCTTTACGCCGATTATACGCTTTTATATATTTCAGATCCTCTTTCTACTATCCTCAAGCTGTTGACTCTTCTTGGTACTTCAGATCTCAGGTTATAAGGTTAACATTCAGAAGAGAGAGTGAAATGATGCCTGTACCTTTGTTGGAGAGACAGCCCACAGGCCCAGTTCCATTTAAAATAAGCCCTGACAAATTTAAATATGTGGGTATTTGGATTACACGTAAATTTAAAGATATTTTTGGGACTAAATATAATCTTTTATTGGCTAATCTTAAATGAGATATTTGCAGATGGGAATTCAGTCCCCTGTCCTTGGGAGGGAGGTTTAATACCATTAAAATGATTGCACTGCCTAAGTTCCTTTATCTGTTCCAATGTCTCCCAATTTTTCTTTCTAGATCTTTTTTTTATTTGGATAGTTTGCTTTCGGGCTTTATATGGCACAATAAACGCCCGAGAACCTGTTAAAAGGTGCTACAATTACCCCGTGACTTGTGGGCATGGTGTTTCCTAATTTTATGTATCATTACTGGGCTTCTAAACATTTTCTTAATCTTTCGTTTTGTGATTATGTTTCTTTTGTAGGATTGTGTGTGTATTTTGTTTGAGTGTTACTTTGAAATCTGTTTTATGTCAATTTTCTTCTTTTAATTTGATCCAGTGTAGCGGGGTGGGTGGTAACAGGGTCTTGTTTTATGTCTGTTTAAAGTAGCTCTCCAGAGTATTTCTTTTATCTGATGGCACCATCTAGTGTCTGACAAGCGTATCGCACCAATAGTCGGGTCGACTCGGTAATTTATGATGGCGACTGCACGTTTCTTGTTTATGAATGTGCTTCTGTAGCCGACAAACAGAGCTAAAACACGTTGTTTTACAAGTATTATTCTCATGTCATGTTGTGTTTTCATATATTTATATTTTAAAGAATCACTTGTCCGTGAAAAGTTCATCAACTCTGCATCAGCCGAGGTGCTTCCTTAAATTTGAAGCACGTAAGCGGTAGTCTAACACTATTGGTTAGTTCTGGTCACCGATCAGTTCATATTGCACAGATTTTACGGGGCAGGGGGCGGGGCTTAGCACAAAAAAAATGATGTATTGCTTACCACACTACACAATCACTTTTACGGATTTCTGAAAAATCATACATAATTCCTGAAAGGGGAAAACTCCGGATTGCTGCTTTAAATGTTTTGTTTAAAATTATTTTAAAAAAATGATCAGCACTTTACATCAGTACTACATCAATATTACCAAATATTTCATTATAACAAATAAATGCAAAAAACTAATTATTGTTGTCATCATTAAAGGGTTACCCATGGTTTACAACAACAACAATCCATCCATGTTTATAGTGCTTATGTGACCATGGATGATGGTTGGAACGTAAACAGACCAGTAAGTGAGAGATTTTCCTTTTGACTTCTTGTTCTTAACAACAACAACCGATGAAGCCAAGATACTAGAACTCCTCCCAGTCTGGGAACAACAGCTCCACCGTAAGAACAGGCAAGAATAAAGATCAGTTTGTTTTTAAAAAGTTCATCTATTTCTATTTGGAAGTGATCTGAATATCTCTCCTACTGGAGTAATGTAAAAAATCCCCTCCTACAGCTTTACTGTGTAAATCAGAAAACCCTCGTCTAGAGGGAGCGTTTAGTTCTCTGAGCTCGAAGGCATCTGGAACAAACCGGCACACGGAGGAAAGCCGAGGCACTCTGGGATGGAAACCGTGATGCTAATACCCAGACCTGATCAACATCTCATCTTTATAATACCCGGCTGCAGTTCTGACCCGTCCAGCGTTGCCAGATGAGATTGACAGTCTCCAGCCCAATCACAGCTGAAAACCCGCCCAATCCAAAAATAACCAGCCCAATCCACGAAGTTGCCAGACACCGGTGTAAACCCGTAAAATAATCACAAAGGCAATGGAAAACATTGCAAACAAGCTCTTATATCTGTTTTACAGTACCTGCAACAAGCTTTAGAGTCATCTCCCGGGCTCGGCCCGATCCAGGTTTTTAGTTCAGGGTCACTCTCCCATTCCTTCCTATACAATTTCTTGGGTTTTCCCCACTTTGGCATGTTTCAAAAGTTTTCAGCTTCAGCTTCTACGCAGCGTAGCTTCAGTGCCTCTGCTAGCTAAACTGTTTACACCGACGTCAGTGTAAACAACTCAACGTGACTTACTAATGTCAAACATTTCACAGAATTTTTTATCTGTTATTGTCAATGTATTTATTAATTAGATTTTTATTTTATTTTTCCACCATAAAATCAGAGGGTGTTGTGCCGTTTTCACAATATTAAAAAAAATGGCAGATGTGGGCAAAAGCAGCCTGTTTATTCTGCAGCTAAACCAGTAGAAATGATGTTTCTGCGGTGGAACAGTCTCAGATCATCCCTACGTAATCATTCTGGCTTCGTCGGTCCGGGTTTCTCCATTTTCTCTGAACAAAGTTGCACATCTCTCTGCAGACTCTCATTTGAGATGGGACGAGAATAAAGTGGCCGAGCTGGCGACAGGAAAGGGAAAAAAGGTGAGAAAATTTCAGATCATTTCCAGAACGTGCTTCAGCTGTGCTGCACGTTTGAGCCGAGCAGGCGTAGATAATAGCATCTGTCTCTGTCAGGATGGATTTCACCCCGTGTGACGGGAGGGAGAGCTCAGTGTGATGTTACACTTTCTCAGCCTGGATTGGTTTCTCTAAAACCTTCTGCATCTGTAAAAGCTAACAGCTAATTTTCAGATCTCCATCTTCCCTGACCCCGTGACCCCGCTCTCAATGAGAACTGATAAACTGGACGACGGCTCGATCCGGGTGTTGGAGCGCCGGAGCTCAGCACATCAATCCTCCTCAAGCTCGCTCGCTCACTCAGAGACAGGAAATAAGAAAAAGGGGGGGGGGGGGATCAAACAGCATCCATCTGAGCGTCTAAAGGTTTAAGCTGTGATTAGCTCGGGGGCACTGACAACCGCACGGCAGGCGAGAGTAAGACTGGGTCACACCAACTCATCACATTCCTCCCGTTTTCTCCCGACGTCACAAATGTGATGTAAAGCAAAACCGTTCACACAATCTGTTTTCTGGCCACATTTTCACACGAGGAGCAAAGAGGATGTATGCATGTGTGCACATACAGTAGATACAGTAGTAGCGTCTGTCTGGAGCAACACTGCCCCCTGGTGGATCCTTTCATAACGCAAATAACAGAAACCAAATAAATCACAGCATCCGGTTGTGTTTTAAATCATCCTGTATATAAATTAAGAAAATCCTGTAAGATATTATAGATTTTTAAATGAAGACATATTCCTTTCAAGTAAATGACTCAAGGGTTCGATCATAACCCCAGATTCCTGTCTCAGCTCCGTTCTGGCACGTCTCTGTCGGGAAACGTTCCAGCTGGAGGATCCACGTGTCTTAAGGGATGCTGGCCGGCATGGAGCTTAATTTAACCCTGATGATTCGTGCCACAGGAACAGGTTTAAAACACACAGAACTAGAAAAGCAACAAGTGCCTGGAATAGAGGCAGACGGGACTGAACAACAAAGGAGACACTCACCTACTGTCATGGTCTCTGGGAGACCAGATGTTGGCAAACCACTGGAAAGAGGAGCCGACTGAGCAGGTGGGCTGGACTCCATGCTGAGGTGAAACATAAAACGAGACAAACTGGTTTTTATTGATCTCATAGCTGGTTTTGGATATGAAGCTGCAGTCCAGATGCTTGATTTAGTTTTCTTCAGCAGCACCATGTCTGGTGTGTGGTGTCCTCTTACTGGAAGGTGAGCTGTGATCTGCTGCTCTCACAGTTCTCCACCGATCCCGTTGAGTCACACTGACTGGGAAAGACGGCTGCGTCCTCCACAGAGCTCGCTGGAAAGAAGAAAAGTGAAAGTGAAGGCCCACACAGAAAGTAGCTACCTTTCATCTGAGAGGCGGCCGAAGCCCAAAGCAGCTCCATTTAGGAGGAAGGAAGTGACGCAGGTGCAGGATACCTGTCTGAGTGTCTGCAGGATTCACAGGAATCAGGATGTTGGAGCTGCTCTGGTCGGCCACGGCCTGGAGAGGACTCCACGTGGACACGCTGGACAGACTTCCCACCACCATCCTGAAACGAGACATCAGTCTGAGTCTAGCTGCTGTTTCCCTCCTCTTCTGTGTCCATTTTAAAACTTTTCTGTTCTGAGCTTAAAGTTTATCTGCATTTGCTGCTTTCTCTGTCAACTAAATCCATCGTTTAAGACGTATTTGTAATTTACGGATGTGATTTCTTACTGGAGTGTAATTAAATAACAGATTTGGTCTCCTGGTTTGTTTAGGACTGGAATTTGACTCATCTTGGAACTTGAAAAAACTTGGTTCCACCTTTAATTGCTGCCATCTTAAAGGGGTTCTACACAGTTTTCTTTTGTTTTTAGCGCCCCCTAGTGTCCGTTTAGCAGAACCAAAAACTAAACTTATCTCCTGGCTGTGCATTGGTCTTTTTAACACCTTAATCTAACTGAAACGTCTCCTCAGCCTTCATTAGTGTCTACAGGAGCGATTCATCACTAAATTAAACACATCAGCTGTGTTCATGATCTAAAACATGCAGGAAACATGCTGGAAGCAGACTGCAGCACCAGGCATGTCAGCTCCACTTTATTAAGTCCAGCAGGGACCGGGCCGCCACTCTGAAGTTGCAAGTGTGGTTTTCTGGCCACAGAGGGCGGTGGAGGTCTGAGTGAAAGTTCATTAACCCTGTAAAGGTCATTTTAGCACAAACTGGCTCAAGAACATGATTTAAAAATGAAAATGTTGCGGAGTATGGCTTTAAAACATCTCCAAACGTTTGCAGCAGTTTATGGGCTTTTGTTCCAGAACCATTAAATCTAAATGGAGCACTTGTGGTTCCTCTGGAGATTGGGTCCATATCTCTGTCTAGGAAGGGTTTCATCTGAATCTCTAGTATCTACAGGTATAACACAAAACAATATGGTGCAAAAGTTCATTTACGTCAGTAAAGGTGAGGCTAATATGTGAGATAGACTCATCACATGCAAAGTGAGATGTTTCAAGCCTTCATTTGTTCTGATTGTGATGATTATGGCTTCCAGCTGATGAAAACCCTAAAACCGCTGCAGGTTGTTGTTTATATTTCTGGTGAAGTTAACGACATGGAAAGTTTTATAAAATAACGTTAGAGTGAAGTTTCCTGGTCTGGAGACGTTTCAAGATGGCAGCAATGCGCTCTGGTCTTGCATGGACTGGGACTAGCCATTAGCATATCAGTCCTGCTAAACATAACGTCTAAATCTCCAAACTGAGGCTGTTCAGAAGCCATCTGCAACACCTTTTAACCACTTCAAAACTAAACTCTTTGCTGCACCTTCTGGCTCATATCAGCCGTCAGAAACGTATTTACATAACATTAGAACCTTTTTCAGACTCTTAAATGATGCCACTAAACTCACTGATCAGTGGGGATCCTCTCTTCCTCCCGTGTTTGTGTTCTGGGTTTACACATCTCCTCCTCTTCCTCCTCCTCCTCCTCATTGTCTACACTCTTACTATCGGGTAGAGGAGGTGCAGCTGCGGAGGCCGTGCGAAATGGGCGGGGCGACCCCACCCAGCTGACCAGACCTGGTTCTGCCAGGCCGTTCTGAGCTGGAGACGAGGACATGGTCGGCTCTAGAGGGTCGATCCCCTCCTCCACGCTGCTCTGAGCCGGAGCCACGAGGCTCTTCCTCATCACCCTCCCCCTCTGGGAGTCTTCCTCCCCCTCCTCCTCGTCCTCGGCCCCGCCATCCAGGTCGTCGTCAAACGAGATGATGTTGGTGATCTTCTTCTTCCTCCGCCGCTCTTTCCTCAGCCCCGAGTCTGACGGGGAGAGACAAAAACGGGAAGACCTGAATCTGAACCTTGAAAATCAATAATTCAGGGTTCTTTTGTGTCCTTCATTCATATTTTAGTTTAATCAAACCTTAAAATGCAGACAGCAAACAAATCAAAAGGATGTTCATCTGTTTCTACAACTGTTCCACCACTAATAACTTATTATTATTATTATTACTGGTGCAGTTCCAGTGTCTCTGGGCCTAGCTGACAGCTCCGAGGCTCTCATGGGCTGAAAAATCGATCCAAAGCTTATTTGGCAGCAGGTATTGGAAGCAGGGTGTAATTTTCTCTCTTTGGGACAAGACAAATACAATCAAAAAGATAAACTGCATACTGCAGCGCTGCTATATCTAAGACACAGATCGTTTTTTAAACAACAGACGGTCTGTTCTCTTTCTGGGCCAGAGAGGCTGCATTAGCAGATTATGCACCTATGAATAATGCGAGCGGGTCGTCCCACTGCCAGGAGCTCAACGTTTCATTTAGAGTGATTCTGAGGGAAAGTTTTGCTTCCACGGTTAAAGCTGCAATGAGAGATCTGCAAAACAAGCTAGTTTTTAAACTGGCCGTAAGTCTCTGCCGGTCACGCTCGGTCTCTCACTCAGCAATAGCGAACGAAACGGCTCTTTATAGAGCCCGCTCTTGAGAGAGTCTCACTGAGAGAGAGGGTAGGAAGCAGCGTCCTTCATATCAGAGTCTCCACAAGCAACACTGCTCACGGCCGTCTTTGTTTACTAACTAAAGGAGGACAGCACGGACTTCTCTGCGCCTCTTTTGCCCCGCCCACGTGCTCAGACATTGACGCATTCCCGAGAAGTGTGTGTGAAGACATGGAAAGCCAAAGGTGAGCCACAGTTCCTTCTTGGAGGAGCCAAAGTGAGTGACACACACATACACAGAGAGACAGCGCGCCTCCGATTGCCGTGAGGGATGGGGATGGCGATCTGGATGGTATTGTGGAGGGATTGCTCCAAAAAATGTCGCTGACACACATGGGCAGCAGTAGCTCAGGAGGTAGAGCGGGATGTCCAGTAATCGGAAGGTTGCAGGTTCGATTCCAGCCAGAGAATGCTGCTGTGTGTCCTTGGGCAAGACACCTTGCCTGCTGGTGGTGGTCGGAGGGACCGGTGGCGCCAGTGCTCGGCAGCCTCGCCTCTGTCAGTGCGCCCCAGGGCAGCTGTGGCTACATCGTAGCTCATCACCACCAGCATGTGAATGGCTGGATGACTGATGGTGTTGTGAAGCACCTTGGGGGGTTGCAGAACCCTAAGAAGGCGCTATACAAATACAGACCATTTACCATTTACCATCTGTCTACTTCTTTCTATCGCAGCAATCTGAAGAGCTGGTCAGTGTTTGACCCACTTTGCCGGACTTAGCAACAGTAACTAAGGGGGGCGGGGCTCGGCGAAAGGTGGAATATGGGAGGATCGATCTTATAAACTGTAGCTGTCTATTGTTGCCCATATTCCAGTCAGAATTGACAAAGCTCCTCGGATGAGACATCTTCAAGTAACCAAAGAAGTCAAGTTGCCTTCATTCAAACCCAATTTGGATTACCATGACCTGGATGACTGAGAACCTTCACCAGCAAATGCAAGAGAACCACTTCCTTATTTCTTTTCTTTCATTTTTAATCTCCACAATATATTTACAGCTACGCTACAACGTTAAGAGGCATGAAAAATGTTTTAAGCTAGCTTGTTTTGCAGATTTGCCATTGCAGCGTTAAAACAGACATGAATATATTAGGGATGTAAGAAAATATCAGTCTTTTGAAATATTGCAATATTTCTTGTTACGGTGTTGAATCAATATTTAAAAGCAGTGCATCAATTTTTATTGAGAATCTTCATGAAACATTTACTTTATTTCTTTTGTTTGGTGCAATTCAAGCGCTGACTGATAGGTGGCAGCAGGTTTTAACGCCTTCATTCTGATGAAACAACAAGATCTCCTGATAATGGCCCAGTCCCAAAACTCGCACTTCCACCCTTGCGCCCTTCAATTGCACGTTCCCAGCCCAGGGTGCGAGTGCGTAAGGTGTCCCGATTCTCAAGTGCGGAAGGTGACCACGCCCCTTTTGTACCCTTGATCCGCACTTCGCTCAAGTCCACATTGATGCGGATTTTGGGCAAGGGTATTACCCACAATCCATTGCTGTGTGGGAAGTTTGAGAAGAAGGCGGAGCAATGGCTATAGTGCCTTTTCTGAAAACATGCGTTTTCAAATGAAAGAATTACATTTTACGCAATGAATTTATATTTAGTTTGTTTGAAAGTTGTTAATAAAGATTTTTTTAAAACTAGCACAAACATCGACCGGCATCCCAGCATGCATCGTGGTTGATGATGCAATGCTCCCTGTCCCAATCAGCACACTTGTGTACTACGCACTGAAATCCTTACTGCTCACCTCCTCTAAGTGCACTTCACTGAAGGGTGTAGGGCGCAGTGTGAGTACTGGGATTGGGCCGATGTGTCTTGGAAGCGTCTGGCCTGAGTTTGTCAGTCTTAAAAACTGCAAATATTGTCTGAATTTTAGTATCACAACATATCGTGTCCCCAGTGATGTGTGTGTGTGTGTGTGTGTGTGTGTGTGTGTGTGTGTGTGTGTGTGTGTATCAAGTTTCTTAAGGTAATATCATTTCTTGAAAGGAATAACATTTTCAGTCTCATCCCTGAATATTAAAACAGTTAATAGTTAAAAAAACATGTAGAAACAAAGTCCCACAGAGCAGTTCTGCTTCCTACCAGCAGAGGTGCTGCGTGGCAAGACGGGCAGTGGGTCCGAGGCTCCCTCGGCTCTCGGGGTGAAGCCAGGCACCACCGCCGTGGCGGTGCTGATCTCCCTCAGCAGGCTGCTGACTCCCTGAGTGGACTCTTTCAGGAGGCTGCCAATGCCTTGCGTGGACTCCTTAAGGAGGTTGGACACCGAGGGGCCCGCTCGACTCACTCCGCCATTCAGGTCGCTGTTGTCGATGTTGATGGCGAACAGGATCGAGTTCAAACCTGCGAGCAGCAGCAGGAAGAGAGGGATAAAGCTGGCTGGATATTTATGTCACACAGAGGAAACCAGGCCTGATGGAAAAGATCAATGGGATGTATAACCTAAATATTTTAATGTCTGATTTCATCAGAGTTGCTCTCGTCGATAGGTAAAGAGCACAAAGATGAACACAAATCAGTAAACCTCACCATGTTTAACAAGCAGAACAATGATTCCCACTTTTAAAGCAGCTTTGTTTGCACGAAGCAGCTTCAGTGAGACTTAACGTGGAGCAGAGCGCCGACTGCACAGCAGGACGTAACATCTGATGTTCCTAAAACTCCAACTCAACCTGCTTTTCCATCCTAAGCTCTAATGAAACAAAACACGTTACAGCTCAGCTGGAGAGAAGCACCAGAATAAATCCCAGGATCTAACGGATGTTTCCTCTGAATCACATTCACCTCCGTGTCGTCAGACTCTAACATACCATCAAGATCGGTTCTAAACGTCTGGGACACCACTGTGCTCTCACACCAAAAGCTAGCTGGCTGTCTGACCAGGTTTTTGTTCCTCATTCCTCAGATCCAGCAGCCAGAACCTCTTCCCCTTTAGAACAATACCAGAGATCCGTCTTTAGAGACAGATGACGCTCCGCTGTGCATGATGCTACAATCCATATATCCTATTTGAAAATGTCTTCTTTGGTTTAAACTCCAACATCAGCTGGGAGACCCTGTGTAGTGGACACCTAATTATTCATGTTAAAATTCAGGTAGGTGAACTCAAAGGGACAAGCATCAGAGCTCCACTGCAAGTGTAGGAAACATAAAACAGGTGTGAGTGTTTCTGCATACTAGAAAGAGTCAAGAAAAAGACTCACCTGCAGCCATAGTGGGCAGCATGCTCGCTCGCTCTTCATCGAGAAGAAAAGCCCAGTCTTCATAGTAGGTCCTAAAGACGACACGATGAACAAAGTTAGCACAGATCAAGGTGAATTCCACACACCTGGTGTACGCACTGACCCCAGGCGAGGGCGGTCAGCCAGCAGCGTGTGCAGGTAGCGCTCCAGCGAGTGCTCGTTGAGGGCGCAGCGCAGCCAGGCCCGACCCCGGCCCAGCTCCGAGGAGATCTGGCGCAGAGAGTAGAAGCGCTGGAGCTCGTGGCGGTTCAGGTGCTCTTTCACGTAGAACCAGAACGTCAAGTCTAATCCAAGAAGGAGAGAGAGGAAAGAAGAAGATACGTGAAAAAAACAGCTTCACTTGAGCTGAGACAAACATCCAACTGCCAACTGCTGCGAAGATCCACTCTGATGTTCTCTTCCCTAGAAAACACAGCTAACTAATGCAACTTAAGACGAGCGACCGACGGCTTGGCTAGGAACCAGAACCATCACGTGTTTAATCATCCAGGGGCGACGGTGGCATAGGAGTTAAGTGGACGCCCCGCAATCGGAAGGTCGCGGGTTCGCGTCCCACTCGGTCTGTCACCGTCGTTGTGTCCTTGGGCAAGACACTTAACCCGAATTGCCTCTGTTGGTGGTGGTCAGAGGGGCCGATGGCGCAACAATGCATCCTCGCTTCTGTCAGACCGCCCCAGGGCGGCTGTGGCTACTCAGTAGCTTACCATCATCAGCAGTGTGTGAATGTGAGAGTGCATGCAGCGTCTTTGAGTGTCCTAACAAAGCGCTATATAAATTTGATGTATTATTATTATTATTATTACAAATCCAGCTCACTAATGTTAGACCCATGACTGTGTGCAGTCACAAAAAATAAATGAAATAGATATTAACTCCTACATTAAATACTCGTATAGAGCTGCCACCCACGCAAATAAAATTAAAGCAATATCATCATTTATCGCTCTAGCAACACACACTGTTGAATTGGCAGTTCAGATTATTTTTGATTTTTAAATAGTTAAAACCAGATCTCTGAATCATCTTACAAACTTGCATTTTGTGCATTTTCAATTAAAACGTTTCAAAAACCTAACTTTAAACATTAATAACAAGGTTAGTAATCATATCAGTAACTCAGCTAGAGACGTTCCAGGTCTGGGATAGTGGAGATCTTGAGTAGGTTAAGTTTAACTGGTTTAGCACGTCTAACTCTGAGCCAGTAGGCAACATCAAGCAGCAGCTGAGAACAACACAAAGACTTTTACCTCCATCTGAAAACCCAGCAGACAACTAAAAGGCGTCAGTGGACGCCATGTCTTTCGGAAAAGAGATGGATCATGTTTTCCTGACGCTGACTGCAGCTACGCTTGTCACTGAAGTGCAATAAGGCCTTTTGTGAGGAAGATGCTGAAAAGGCCTGTTCAACAAGCTCTGACATGTGGAAAAGAAGTTCTGTCGACTGTCAAGTCATCAGATCAGCTACAACCACAGCAGAGCAAGTGAGACAGGGATGGAGACACTTTCTGTTCTCCAAGCATCAGATACGATGTGTGTACGTACCACTCACCCTCATAAATAACACCAGACAGCGAGCTTTAGCATTCTCAGCTGGGGTTGACACAATACTGGACACAAGTTAAATACGAGTTCTAAAACTGAAGGATCTTCTAAAGGAAAGTACTCGTGCACCTGCTTCTGTCTTGCTGCTGAAGCCTGCGGCCTGTTTGAGAGCAGCTGCTGTGAGGGCCAGACCCCTACTCTTCCTCAGGCCGTGCTGGAAAACCGCCTCAAACTGAGCACACAGACAGATCACCCTGCAAGGACACACAAACAGAGGTGATCTTTCGACAAATCTACAAAAAACACATTATGTTAAGTATCTTTTTAAAGAGCAAGTTCACAAAGCATCTTATTCATATGAAATGCGATCGATCACTCCGAGTTTAACATGCAGGCTGAACATGAAAATAGTCTCCTCCACCTATCTCCTGCTTTAGCTTCTGATAGAAAATAGACGGTGAAACTCTAGGATCAGAAAATCCTGACAGATCTACGTCACACTGTCACTTAACATTCATGGACTCACCCATCTTGACTCACGACGGGGAAGGCTGTTGTTGGTTTAGCGTCCAGGAAACAGCAGAGAACGTCTGGGCTAGTAGAAGCTAACTGTTAGCATTAGCTACTCCACCACACAGCAGAACTCCTCCAGGCTTGTGTTATTTGTGGAGATAAAACATCAACGTTGCAGAGCAAACAGAGTCAGTGGTAGAGTCGTGTTGCTGTTAGCCAATCAGAGGAGAGATTTCAGGATATCATGCATATTACCAAGTAAGACTCTAAACCCTGCCGTTTTCTGCTCCAGCTAATGTCTACTTCCTGAAACAGGAGCGCCAGAGCCCCACCCCCACACTTGTTAGCCACTAGATGGTGCCATCAGATAAAAAAAACACTCCGGACAGATACTTTAAATATTCAGTCAATTTTACACTCATTAGAGTTAAATTAAACCTTTAACTCTCACAATTGTTTCAGTTTTTGGGTTTTATGCATCAGGACACACCTAGTCCATCTCCGCTTGTAGGACTCACATCAGACTCTAGAGCAGGTGTCACCAACTCCAGTCCTCGAGGGCTACCATCCTGCTAGTTTTCTGTGTTTCCTGCTCTTCCACACCTGAATGGAGTAATTTAATCCTCTCCTTACCACGTTTAACTCTGCACAGGTCTGTTAATTACTCATTCATTTCAATCAGGTGTGTAGGAGCAAAGAAACAGCTAACGTGCAATATGGTAGACCTCGAGGACCGGAGTTGGCGACCCCTGCTCTAGAGCACTCTAGAGACGTCCACTCCTGGGGGGACAGTCAGCTGTTTTCAATATATTCATGAATAGTTTAACTGTCCGTAAACTGATGGACTCCAAATAGTTTGGAAATGATGTTTAACTTTTCTCAGATAGAAGTAAGAGAGGTTTTGTTCAGCTGTAAATTAAGAAAACTGCACAGAGGAAGGTGGGGGTAAAGCCGAATACCGAAATCAAAGATGTTTGGTGCCAAATAAACACCTGCAAACTCGTCTTACCTGCTGTCTGAGTCGGTGGCAATCTCCTTTCTTCCTCCAAAGCGGATTTGGCACTGAAAGACAAGAGAGGAATGCCTTGGAACGAGCAGGAGGAAAGTTTCTCTCCACTTTATTTTGCATGTTTAATTTGTCAGAGTTTAGTTTTTTAGTGCACAGAGGAAACATTTAAAAACATAACCAGCTTGAGTTTTAGATTCCTCATCAGGGACTAAACGTCCTTTAGAGGCGTAGAGCTGGCTGCATCTTATTCCAACTCAAATCAGGCGTTTTCAGAGGTTTTATAAGGAAATTCATGTTTCTGTTCTTGTTTTTAACATTGGAACATCAGAACTGATCTGCTGCTGAGTGCAGCACTAAAAACATCCCATCAAACGGCGTCTGTGCTGCACTTTCTGTCTTAAAACCCACAATTCTCTCTTTCTCCTTTCTATTTTTACTCATTTATGAAGCAGTTTCACACAAAACTCCACAGAAGACAGATCCAGACGAGCTGTAGGTTTTACTTCCTGTGGTGTGTTTACAGGCTGCAGGAGATTTAGGAACCAAAACACATCAGAACACCACAAACGCCAGCAAATGTATGAAAAAAGGTGAAAACAACACCTGACCAGTCAGAGCTTTGAGACAACTACATCCCTTCTTACTGCATTTCTACAAACTGATGATTTTTCACTAAAAGATTCTTTCTCTTTCAGCTTAGCTGTGTGAACGCAACACAAAGTGATAAAGAGAAACCATGTGACTTACCTGTTTGACTGCATCCAGCAGCCGTTCCAGGAGGTGCTGTCTCTTTGTATCGCTCTGCTGAGTGCCTGAAGAAGGAAAATAAACAAATAAATAACTAGATGATGGTGGACTGGGTAAATGACTGAGTCCCTTTCCTTGTAATAGCTTGTTACTGCATCAATTATTCATGATCAAAAGGAGAGGGAGGAAGGGGACTCATTAATGGGGTCTGCCTGCCAATCAGCAAACTTTGAGTTTAACTGATGGAAAGATTAAAATGCTGAGCTCCAGTTACTACAGGAGATGATCAGGGGACTGCTACTGTCATTAATGGTGGGGAAAGTGGTTTTAGACCTGTACAAAAAGCAGAAATAACCCTTTAGTCTTCACTTTTTTATTATGGGATGTTTAGGGTAGATCTTACCTTCCATCCTGCCTCCAGAACAACCTTTAAAGTGGTACTTTACTCATATTTTAATACATTTGCAGTGGTCTCTAGTAGCCTTGTAAGCTGTACTCGGGGGGGGAAAAAAGCTCCAGTGCACCTGTTTCAGGAACTAGAAGTGAGCCAGATCAGCGCTGGAGGATCTGGAGTCTTATTTCCTGATATTTGGACATCTCTCCTCTGATTGGCTAACAGCAACACAACTCTACCACTGACTCTGTTTGCTCTGCAACGTTGATGTTTTATCTCCACAAATAACACAAGCCTGGAGGAGTTCTGCTGTGAGGTGGAGTTGCTAATGCTAACGGTTAGCTTCTACTAGCCCAGACGTTCTCTGCTGTTTCCTGGACGCTAAACCAACAACAGCCTTCCCCATCGTGAGCCAAGATGGGTGAGTCCATGAATGTTCAGTGACAGTGTGACGTAGATCTGTCAGGATTTTCTAATCCTAGAGTTTCACCTAGAGTCTATTTTCTATCAGAAGCTAATGCAGGAGATAGGTGGAGGAGACTATTTTCATGTTCAGCCGGCATGAAAAACATAGAGTGACCCATTAGAATCAGAAATAATCATTAAAATGTTTTTTCAGTGAAATACCACTTTAACCAACATCATTAGGTTCTTTTAGAAACAAGGGTGTGATTTTTGGATCCAACTTTTATGGATCAAGTAATCCAGAATATGTGATGCAACACAAAATAAAAGTCTAAATGACTAGAGGCGATGACCAGGTCTGTGTTTTACAGGTGACAGGTAAGTCTGAGTCTGTCCACTCAAGTACCAAGTCAAGTTCAAAATCAAGACATGGAAGTTCAGGGTCAAATCCAAACACTAGAACGTCTCAAGTCAGTTAAGGCAGAAAATATGCATGTCTGTAAAGTCAAGTCCCACAATACACAAATCCCAATTCAAGTCCTAAGACAGGCAAGTCCAAAAGTTCTAGCTCAAGCATCTCTAGTGGAGTCACGTCAAGCATTAAATGGCTTGGATCCAAGATAAACCACGAGTTAATAATGTTAAAGTTTAAGTCATACCCCAGGTCTTCTGGGATGTTGTCAGGTTGACTCAAAAGTCATCAAATTTGAGAATCGGGTCTGACTCGAGTCCAAGTCAAGAGAAAAGTGAAATACCAAGTCATTATTGTTAAAGTCGACTTCCAAGAATTTTTGTGAATTCATCGAGTCGCGTCTCAAGTCATGAACTGTGACTTTAATCACAACAGAGTACAAGTTCACACTCGAGGCAACATTTGTGAAAACTTTCAAGTCACGTCACAGTAAAAGTTTTAAAAGAAGCTGCTACTGTGGACCTGAGCTGTTTGGTTTAACAAGTCACTCAGCAAACCCAATTCCAGTTTCTACTAGCGACCTTAGAGGTTCCAAACGGTTTTAATCCCTATGAACTTCCTGGAGCTAATTCTGTTTTCTATTTTTGAATGGATCTTGGTTTGGGACCTGGAAAGCCACTGTTGTTGGGATAACTACGTGTCACTGCAGCAGTTAGAGCTCCGACCAGCTTACTGAAGCATGATCTCATGACTGAATGGGTGAGCGGCTTCCAAACTTACCGTTCATCCTCACATCAAAACTCCAACTTCCAAGATCAACTATTCAGCTCCAGAACGAGTCATCTCACGCTGCTGTTAGTTTCTTCACCACAGCGCACGGCTAGCGATGTACCGGCTCCATGCTGCCCCTGTGGCCGCGTTAGGCCCACCTGACAGCGGCGTGAGAACCGATGCTCAGTCGGTGAACAGCGAGGCCTGCCGGGGAGCCGCTGGGGCTTCCGCCGGGCGGATAAACACACACAGAGCAGAGAGCACGAGCTGGAATGTAAAGTTAAATCAGATGTTTCACCTGTCAACAGTGTGGAGGGCAGTTTGGCACAGAAGTTACACGTTATTAGGTTTTGTTTTGTAGCCTGTGACACTGCGAAAAAAGGAAACGGAGTACTGACATGTCAGGGGTTTGGGTCACGTGACAACACAAACATGAGTCACATGACAACCAGGCGCTGCTGGGAGTTGTAGTCCTTTATAAAGCTCTGTGATGAGCGCGCGAGAGAGGTCCAGATATCTAGAGAAGCTGCAGCAGCAAGTCCCAGCAGGTCATCAGCTGAGTTTTCTAGAGGTTTTCAAAACAGTCTTTGAGTGATTTTCTTTGTTTTAATTTTAATTTCCGTGTGTGTGTGTGTGTGTGCGTGCGTGCGTGCGTGCGTGCGTGTGTGTGTGTGCGTGCGTGCGTGTGTGTGTGCGGGGGGGGGGGGTCAAGTAGCCATGCTAAAACAGGAAACAGAATAATCATCACGAGAACAGAAACATGAATCAATAATAACAGTATTGTGAAAATAAAAATAAAAAGAACTAAAATAATCATACTATAGAAATAATAAAATAGAAATAAAAACATATATAAAATAGTGTAACTGACTGTAATCGTAAAAAGAAAAAGACCGTTATACCAGTGTTTCCACATTTTTTACTGTTAGCGCTGAAATAATAATAATAATAATTATTATTATTATTATTTACATGCTGAAGTCCATTCATTCACTGGCCAGCTGAGAGTCCCTCCAGCGTGTCCTGGGTCTCCTTTGGGTCTCCTCCCGGTTGGACGTGTCTTGAAAACCTCAGCAGGGAGGCGTCCAGGAGATGCGTCCTAAGACATGCTGAAGTTGTTTTTTGCCCATTAACTTTGATTTCAGCTGAGATCATCTGCTACTCATATCTTTTTTTGAAATCCCCAGTTTATAACCAAAGACCTTTTTGTTTTACTTTAGTAGCCAAACGTGATGTTTTTAATTAGACCCTGATTTAAGTTACGATCTTATTGTCTTTATTTGTATTTAAGATGGTGAGTTACAATCAGGGAGGAACCTAAAATCAATTCACTTCAGTTTATTTATATAGCACCAGTTTACAGTTTAGATTTTGTTTTATTTGCGTCACGATTCCAACCCCTCCTCCTTTATCCGGGCTTGGGACCGGCAGAAGTGACCCAATAGGGACACTCTTGCAGAGTTGTTTCGTTGTGGTTTTTTTAGCTTAGTTTTTTCCATTTCAAATAAGATTTCTTATATAGTGCTAATTACACAAAACACAAATGATCTCAAAGCAAACATTCCAATTGAATGTATTAAACAGTGCATTGACTTCAGTTTATTATTCCAATTAGTTAAAAGTTTCCTACCTAAGGAAACTGTCGGATATAATATTTTTTACCTGTTGTACCTTTAATTTTAGAACTTAGAATCCAGGGAATCAAATATATTAATCACTTCTCTTTCCAGGGTTATTGATACACATATGATTCATGTACTCTTTATTGATCTGCATTTAACCATGATTTATGCATGTTTACATCAAACTGTGAGTTCGAGCTAAAGCAAGAAGGTTTTAATCTCATGTGAAGGTCTAGTTCTGGTGTCATAAAACTGCAAAGGGAGATGAGAACACTCTGACCTAGGGACAGATAAGACAGGAGAAAGTTTAGACCAGATGGCTTCATTCCTGGAGCCAGAGATCGTAAATATGTCGGTTACCAAGGATACGAAAGTTAGGATCTGGAAGGGAGGGACCAGGCGGAACCAGGTTCTGCAGAAGGGATAAAATCTGTGTGCATGCTGGGAACTTCAGATTCGCCATTATACGAGGGGAGATGGACAGAATCTCCCCGAATGTACATCGGGTTACAATAAAAGATGATTGAGTGAAATAAAGAGTGTACGTTGATTGCAACGAGGCAGTATTTTATGGCTCGTTCTTTGTTCGGTCAGAAGATTTTAACGAACCGGGAGAGTGGGAAAAGGAGAGAAAAAGTCAAATGCTGATCCAGCTCGGGGAAAAGAAGAAGAACCGGAACCAGGATCACAAGGGCCTGAGAAGAGTGACATCAGACGAGCTGCAGAAAACCAGATTTGAGCTAAAATACATCAGAGACAGTAACAACCACAGATTTTCCCACAACAATTTGGAGGGGGCACTCCGTGGAATCTTCTGACCAAGCGACGATTATTTGGACACTGGACATTGGGAAACCAAGCCGTCCTGTCATCAAACTGCCGATAATTGGGCGATGACGAGGCTGTGACAAAGATAAGACGGACATCCGCGGACTTCATTACTGGTAAGCAGGACCTGTTTAGTCGAACTCTGCATATTGGGGATAATTAAATTATTTGTTCGTCGGACATTTGCCGTAGTCTCGGCTGTCAATTTGTGTGTTTTAAAATTCGAGCCATTGTTTTGTCGGACACTTCGAAGACGGACCGACGGGTCCAGACGCGTTCGTGTTGTTTGCTCCGGATGTGACGGTCCCACTACGTTTTCGACGGAAGGCGTAGAAAAGTTGGGTTTGAATTCCCGGGGAGTTGGGGGCGCCCTTTTTGTAAACAACTACGAGGTAGTTGAGCTTTCAGGACTGGCGATCCAACAGCTGTAGTCGGCGGGCTACAGGTGGGCATTAGGCCAAAGCTGGGTCTGGTAACCCCGTGGAGTAGAAGCGCCACGAATTCACCTGGATTGGCTGAAGTTAATATAATGGTTTAACTGTCAATTCTTAATTAGGGCATTGTATGGAC
Source organism: Aphyosemion australe (assembly GCA_006937985.1). Classification (NCBI taxonomy): domain Eukaryota; kingdom Metazoa; phylum Chordata; class Actinopteri; order Cyprinodontiformes; family Nothobranchiidae; genus Aphyosemion; species Aphyosemion australe. The sequence goes on along the minus strand of SSNS01000277.1, from coordinate 781,692 downwards.
TCTTAATTAAGGGGTAGTGGCATTAGGCCAGAGGAAATAGTGAAGACAGGCAGTAGACTCCCTCCTACTGCCTAGCGCATGTGTTGAGGTGTGTGTGGCTACGTGGATAAATGATTAGTTGTTTGTTGTCTTGGTGTGATTTGCGTGTGCATGCAGTAACTTTGTCAGATCCGTTTGCGTTTCATGTGTGTGCTTGGAACCTGTGTGTGTGCTGTTGCTCAGTGGGCGTTGACCATGATTGAGAAGGCCTGCAAGGGTGTGTGTGCTGGAGGTGTGGCTGAGGTTCTGGTTCCGAGCCGTGTGGGCTCAGGGTCTGTGTGGACAATGCTGCTGTGGGGTCTGTCTGGAGGAGTGAGTGTTCATGTGTGTTTGCTTGAGCGGCAGCGATGGAAAGTAAAACTGGACTTTTTAAGAGCGAAAACAAAGGACGCTGTTCTCTACAGAGGCTGTGTGAGCCTTGAATTAAAGCTCTTATAAAATGATACAGTTGACGAAGCTTAATTTGGCCCCAAATTCACGTTTTGTGCTATCAAATTGGTATTAAATAAAACTGACACAAAGAAACAAAATTGAACTGGCGAAATCATGAACGGAAAATTAATAACATTTTTTCGGCATAGTGACCAGCACAAACGCATAAGGATATTTACTTGTTTAGGCAAATAGCTACTAAAATGACACATAAATAAATGAATAGATAAAGAAAAGTGAAAGATTATTGATTACAAGAACATTCAGAACAGAAACATTAAGATAATTTGGAGCGGAGCAAAATCAGTTGGAAAACTAAAAGAAACAGTATAAAGTAGCAGAATAAAGGAGTGTTGCAAATTAGTTAAACTTTGGAAAGTTAAATGGTTAATATGAAATGATGCAGGAGACGGTAATTCTATTCCTAAATTTGAACAATACAGAAACAGATAATTCAAAAAGATAATCTAGAGTCACACTGTCTGCACGTGACAAATTCATTTGACAATTAGGCTGATAAAATAAATATGTGGTCTATAACAGAAGGTTAATTGCAGTATTTGATTAGACATATCTAGTTGACTAATGATAGAGGTTAATTTCTCTGAAGGACATCAAATTGTGCCTGCTTCCATCATAATTAGGATAAAATATAAAAGATTAAAACACAGGGTGGTTCTATGATGTCTGGAGGTCATGTGATGTCGCTGAGACTTATGTGTGATCTCTCATGGCAAAGTTAAAGGTCTGCTAATTGGTAAACAACTGAAGTACACTTTCTGATACACATCCTTGAATTTGGTTTCCATTTCTCAATAAGGCCAAGTAAAGTGAACTAGATAAATTGCATTTCTTGCAGAAATACGTTTGAATGCTTTATTGCTGAATACGATAGCTGAAACTGCTGAATTGAAGCTAAAACTAAGCTTAATTGTCAAAATGTGCTGAATGTATTTGAAGTTTTAGGAGCAAAAATTGCTAAAAAGTTTTAAAAAGCCCGAAAAGTAAGTAGAGAATAGAGAAAAAAATCCTAAACAGCAGAAAACTGAAATCTCTTAACATAGTTTAAAAGACTGAGTAGCTAAAATGTTTAAACAGCTCATATTTGAGTATAAGTAGTTAAATTTTCACAATTAGTTGAATTGTGAAGTTAGCAGGATATGCTGAATTTTGAAAC
>SSNS01000277.1:700899-774224 GCA_006937985.1 Aphyosemion australe | reverse complement strand
CAAAATTGAGTGATTTTAAGCATTTTCCATTCATTTCAATGGGCTGAAAAATGGCAGAAAAAGCTGAATTAATCGGAAACGGTTGAAGATATCAATACCAGGAGATATAGCCGGAAAGAGCTGAACGAGCTGAACGGTTTGATACCAAACTTGCTGAAATAGCTGAAAAACTGTAGGAGGAGATACAGTTCAAAAAACGTACGGAAGCAGAAGTAAGAAGAAGAAGAAGAAGAATAATAAAGAGAAACAGGAAAACAATAGTTTGAATGCATACTGCATTCAAACTAATAATAAAGAGAAACAGGAAAACAATAGTTTGAATGCATACTGCATTCAAACTAATAATATGAGTTCCTATTATGCATGGATTTAATCTAAACATCAGGAGTAAAAGTTTTGCTGAATGGACAAAGGATTTTTAGCTGCATGATTCTAAATTGGATGATTTAATTACTTGTTTAGCATAACCTGTGGCCCTGTGGTGTTGGTGCTCCGGACTGGGATGATGATGCTGGCTGGTTTGACTGTTCCTCTGGACTCTGTCATTTCTATTTAATCAGATATTAAATATAGGGTGATATTTTAATTGGTCATGGAGTGAGCTACTTTGTTTCACTGGGTGAAGGCCTGAGGGTCATAGCATGGAGCCCTGCACATGAACTTTGCTGCAAAAGTCAAAAGGCTGCTTCAGCTGAGGCTGAAAGGGGGTCTGCCACCACCCCTATGAAACCATCATGAACTGTGAACTGAACGCAAACCAACATCAAAGTTGAACAGACTGTGAAAGAAGTCTCTGCTATGGACTCAAAACACATAACAACTGGAGGCCAGGCTCCTGAGAGCGAGGAGGCACATGCAATGAACTGTGACCTTTGGCTGGGGTCATCAACAACTTGAAAACAGGGGACTTTACAATCTACTCCATGTGACGGCTCTTGGGTTTGACCCTAGTGGTGGAAAGTGCTCACTGCATGTAAGCTGAGGGACTGAGTCAGTTGAAGACTGCTGCTGGTTGAGAGACATGACAGAGTCTGAGTGGGGGTTGGCCTGCTGGTGTTGATGTTTCAGGGGGGAGTGCCTTCAGAACGGGGATGCAGATTTACAAATTTATCCAGGACTGATTGATTAGTGGAATATTTAATGGTTAAGTTGCAAAACATTTGGTTAATCTGAGAACGTCTTGAATTTTATTAGTCCTGAAAAACGGAAAACATATTACTAAATCCTAAATTAAAGGTGTACAAACAGAGGAATTCATAAAATTAAGCATTTTAGAGTCCGACAACAAAATCTATGAAACTCATAATCCCAAAACTAAACTATTTGTCTAAATTTTAATGTAAATTTCTCAAAAACGTCTTTTTGCTTTGGAGTGGGAGTTCCATTTGGTCTGTGCGGCGTCCTTGGCGCCAGTCATTGTTTAACAGCTCTGTACCAAAACATCGAGGCTAACATATAACAAACAGGACTAAATTATACAAGCGGCTAATCCTTAAAGCAGGACAAACTGTGCTCAAATAATACAATTAACTTGGAGAGAAAACAAAACACTTTCACTTATGAACTTTATATTATCTGATGCAATACAAAAACATGACAGTGTGGCTTACACAATTTGAAGTGAAATCATATAATCTAAAATGGGCCTTTGAATGTTTGAGAGCGTGTGTGGGTGAGTCAGTGAACTTTGACATGTGTGATGGTTTTATGGCGTTGTGTGGTGAACTGGACATGTTGGAGCTCATCTGTCTGTGGCTGGATGTGTTGTGGAATGTTTGGAGGTCTCGTGGAGGATTTATGTGGTTTATTCGGACAGAGGCGTGAGAGAGTTTAAATTCCAAAAGTTACCGATTCGTTTTTTGAGTTTTCTGGAACAGAACTACGGATGGTTCTGTTTCAGAAAAAAGGGGGAGATGTAAAGGGAGTAAAATAAATAAGGAGGCGTGAAGGGGGGCGAAAAGAACCTAGCGCGACAATTATTCCCTATAACATGCAGAGGAAGACTATTCTAGGTTCAAGCCCCAGTATGACAGTAATGGACAAGGGACTGACTAACAGACTTGTTCCAGGACTTGCGACAAAGTACAGAGTTCAAACAACAAGACTCTGACAGACGTGAGCTGAGGTTGGAACAACCAAAGACTTGGACTGACTGGACTCATGACATAAAGACTGAACAACAAGCACTGAAAGCCTTGGTCAAAGTGTTCACGACATGACGTCTGCCACCTCTGCAGGATCATCGCATCAGGGTCATCTTCATCGACGTCGTCGGACAACATCAACTGGGCGGGGCTACAGGTCATCAAAAGAAAGCAGCACAGCAAAGTGGTCAGTCGGACCACCTACGCGGTGAGGCTTCATCGGAAGGAGACGCGTGGTGCAACCGGTGCCACAGGAGTCGACGCTCGCCAGCTCAGGAGACAGACCGAGGTCTCAGGGAGCGGCAACAAGGATCGAGAGGTGTGAAAGGAGGTGTGTTGATTTCTGGTGGAAAACGGCCGTTTTCCCCAGTCAGCTCACCTTGAAGATTGTGTGTGAAAGGGGGTAACCTGGTTTTGAGGAGGCTAGCGGCTGTTAGCCCCGGTCAGGTTGCTCTGAAGTCAGGTGATTTGCAGAGGCTTTGAACTGTCTCTGGTCACCTAAAATAAAAAAAAAGCAAGAAAAGAAAAGAACATTGCGAAGAGACATTCGTGCTTTCACCGGAAGAACGTGAAAGACATTCGTGATTTTGTCGGAAGACCTGCGTGTTCTTTTTGCCGGAAGATCTACAACAACATCACTACTGGACTCAACTTCTGACCAGCCTTTGATTTATATTTGATTTTAATAATTCATGATTTGATTTGGAATAAATATAAGAGATCTTTGAAAAAGAAAAAAAATACATTCTGATAAATAAAAACAAGGATAAAATTAAGGTTAAAGATAAAGGTAAAACAATATTGATTAAGGTTAAGGCTTAAAGGCCCAGGCTGGCTGTTTTTTCAATCTGTTTTAACTTTTTCTTCCTGAACAGGTTTTTTCTAAATAATGGACTCTAAGAAATTGCATTTGATCAGTTTGCTTTGTTTGTGCATGATTCTGTTGACATTTCTGATTACACTGGTCCTGTGGAGATTGTCCCTGAAACATTGATAAGGTTAAACATAATTCATAATTTGGTGAATAATTGATATTTGGTAAATTGAGCTAAGAGATAAAATACTGGGACAAATAACATCATTTCAAATAACATAATTTTAAAGGGTAAAGTTTCAATCATCAATTTCAAAATGTATCCTTTTGGTCGTCCAGGAGGGGTGGACCGACGCCCCAATCTATTCACATGGAAGGTTCTGATTTTCCTGTTTGTTATGTTTGCTTTGATCTTTAGTGGAATTTGGGTAATCACTGGTGTTTTTCCATTTTCCAGAGATGCCCACCGTTCTGAACTGTTGCCTTCTGATCGTGTAGCCGCTAAGTTTGATAATCTACCCATTGCATCGGCTGTGATTTCATCTAAGGGGGACTCCTTTAAAGCATTCCAGGAGAGCGTACGTAAGTTGTGTGAGCAGTCCCGTGAGGTATTTGCAGGTGTGGAGGAGGAATTAGCGGTCACATCCCGGATGGCCTTTGAAAATCGCAAGGCCATAAATAAGATCCTAGCTGAAAGAAGTGGTTCTGATCCAGCTGAGCCACTCCAGGCCGCTCAGCGACCTGTGACCTAGAACACCTCGAGTCTCTGTTTGAACTATGCACGAGCGCTCCGGAATCAGTAATCAGTAATGCTTTGGCGACGTTTGGGCATGTTTGGAAAATGGACAAGGTTTTTTCAATAATGTTTAGGTCTATTAATGGTTGTTTTTGAATTCTAATCAAGTGGGGTTGTTTTGCATTCCCGGAGTCCGAGGTCTGGTAAATGAAATGTTTTTTCAGGTTGTCAGCAGGAAGAGCCGATACATCTGGATGCCTCTGGGTCAAATGAAGGGTCAGACTTTAAGTTGAGGGACAGCTACATCAGATAAGATTGATTGGACTCTGGGTTTTCAGAGTCCAAGAGTGGGTGTGTCGGATATAATATTTTTTACCTGTTGTACCTTTAATTTTAGAACTTAGAATCCAGGGAATCAAATATATTAATCACTTCTCTTTCCAGGTTTATTGATACACATATGATTCATGTACTCTTTATTGATCTGCATTTAACCATGATTTATGCATGTTTACATCAAACTGTGAGTTCGAGCTAAAGCAAGAAGGTTTTAATCTCATGTGAAGGTCTGGTCCGGGTGTCATAAAACTGCAAAGGGAGGTGAGAACACTCTGACCTAGGGACAGATAAGACAGGAGAAAGTTTAGACCAGATGGCTTCATTCCTGGAGCCAGAGATCGTAAATATGTCGGTTACCAAGGATACGAAAGTTAGGATCTGGAAGGGAGGGACCAGGCGGAACCAGGTTCTGCAGAAGGGATAAAATCTGTGTGCATGCTGGGAACTTCAGATTCGCCATTATACGAGGGGAGATGGACAGAATCTCCCCGAATGTACATCGGGTTACAATAAAAGATGATTGAGTGAAATAAAGAGTGTACGTTGATTGCAACGAGGCAGTATTTTATGGCTCGTTCTTTGTTCGGTCAGAAGATTTTAACGAACCGGGAGAGTGGGAAAAGGAGAGAAAAAGTCAAATGCTGATCCAGCTCGGGGAAAAGAAGAAGAACCGGAACCAGGATCACAAGGGCCTGAGAAGAGTGACATCAGACGAGCTGCAGAAAACCAGATTTGAGCTAAATACATCAGAGACAGTAACAACCACAGATTTTCCCACAACAAAACCCAGCAGATTGCATCGAATCACTGACTTTTATAAATTTCCTACCAATCCAGGAGGTCAAACGTGCTGCAAACTAAACAGAAAAGCACACAAATATATTAGAACAAGTAACCATTAAAACCAGCAAAGTGTCAATGTCTTTACAGCAATCCTCATACTGAGCAAGCATGTAGCAACAGTGGAGAGAAAAACACACTTTTATGGTAAATGGCCTGTATTTGTATAGCACCTTCTTAGGGTTCTACAACCCCCCAAGGCGCTTCACAACACAATCAGTCATCCACCCATTCACACGCTGGTGAAGATGAGCTACATCATAGCTACAGCTGCCCTGGAGTGCACTGACAGAGGCGAGGCTGCCGAACACTGGTGCCTCCAGTCCCTCCGACCACCACCAGCAGGGAAGGCGGGTGTCTTGCCCAAGGACACAAAGACAGCGACAAACTGTGTGGGACGCAAACCTGCGACCTTCCAATTGCAAGGTGGCCACTTAACTCCTCTGCCACCATCGCCCTTTTATCAAGAAGAAACTTTAAAGTCAGAATTATTACTTTTTTCTCAGAATTTTGACTTTTTTCTCGGAATTCTGACTTTTTTCTTTCTGAATTTAAAGTCAGAAAAAAGTCATAATTCTGAGATTAAAGTCAGAATTCTGAGATTAAAGTCATAATTCTGAGATTAAAGTCAGAATTCTGACTTTTTTTTCAGAAATCTGCCTTAAATCTCCGAATTCTGACTTTTTTCTTGGAATTCTGACTTTTTTCTTAATGAGATTAAAGTCAGAAAAAAATCATAATTCTGAGACTAAAGCAATGGATTAAAGTCATAATTCTGAGATTAAAGTCGGAATTATGACTTTTTTCTCAGAAATCTGACTTTTTTCTTTCTGAGATTAAATTCATAATTCTGAGATTAAAGTCAGAATTCTGACTTTTTTCTTAATGATATTAAAGTCATAAAAAAGTCAGAATTCGGAGATTAAAGTCGGAATTCTGAGATTAGAGTCATAATTTTGACTTTTTTTTTCGGAATTCTGACTTTTTTCTTTCTGAAATGAAAGTCATAATTCTGAGATTAAAGCAATGGATTAAAGTCATAATTCTGAGATTAAAGTCGGAATTATGACTTTTTTACTCAGAAATCTGATTTTTTTTCTTTTGCAAGGTGGCCACTTAACTCCTCTGCCACCATCGCCCTTTTATCAAGAAGAAACTTTAAAGTCAGAATTATTACTTTTTTCTCAGAATTTAGACTTTTTTCTCGGAATTCTGACTTTTTTCTTCCTGAATTTAAAGTCAGAAAAAAGTCATAATTCTGAGATTAAAGTCAGAATTCTGACTTTTTTCTCAGAAATCTGCCTTAAATCTCCGAATTCTGACTTTTTTCTTGGAATTCTGACTTTTTTCTTAATGAGATTAAAGTCAGAAAAAAATCATAATTCTGAGACTAAAGCAATGGATTAAAGTCATAATTCTGAGATTAAAGTCGGAATTATGAGATTAAAGTCATAATTCTGACTTTTTTTGGAATTCTGACTTTTTTCTTTCTGAAATTAAAGTCAGAAAAAAGTCATAATTCTGAAATTAAAGCAATGGATTTAAGTCATAATTCTGAGATTAAAGTCGGAATTATGACTTTTTTCTCAGAAATCTGACTTTTTTCTTTCTGAGATTAAAGTCATAATTCTGAGATTAAAATCAGAATTCTGACTTTTTTCTTAATGATATTAAAGTCATAAAAAAGTCAGAATTCGGAGATTAAAGTCGGAATTCTGAGATTAGAGTCATAATTCTGACTTTTTTTTCGAAATTCTGACTTTTTTCTTTCTGAAATGAAAGTCATAATTCTGAGATTAAAGCAATGGATTAAAGTCATAATTCTGAGATTAAAGTCGGAATTATGACTTTTTTCCTCAGAAATCTGATTTTTTTTCTTCTGAGATTAAAGTCATAATTCTGAGATTAAAATCAGAATTCTTGTTCTTTTCTTTCTAGTGGCCCTAATCCTCTTCCATAGTTATTTGCAATATTAATGATTTGAATTGCTGATTTAAATAATTAGAAAAATAACAGATCTTTATTTTTTTCCATCATGCAGAAGAATTTCTATTCAGAAGTGCACATTTCTGTTTATGGCATCAAAATAAGTTCAGCACCATTTTTCTTCAGCATGTCCAACAAGCACAAACACTGGGAAGTAATGTAAAAGATATTTTGGAATGCTGAAAAAAAGAGAACTAGTTTGCTAATGAATAAAGAAATAAATGAAAGAAGAAATGGTTTTGTGATTGAGCTTTTACTTTAAATAGAATCTCCATTTGAGGTAGAAATGATTAACAAATCAGAGATTTTACAGACGGTAACATGCTCAGAGTGAATTTTAAAGCTGAAAACGTTAAATGTGTTATATTTTCACTCGTAAGTTAGACATTCCCACTAAAAGTCATCATAAAGACAAACAGCTTCTTCCTTTGCCTGTACGGAAGGTGAATATAACATTTATTTGTCTCTTTTGTGTCCTTAGGAAGCAGCTTCCAGGCCCATTGTCCATTCAGAGACCTAAAAATAACGGTCTTTACCAGGAAAATGAAGCGTCTTCTTTAAAATCTGTAAATAAACAACACCTGATGGATGATAAAACTGGTGAGAAAGCTCCATAAGTGTCAGTAAAATCCTGTAATTGTGTGCAAAGTTTAGATCTTATCAGCAACGTGAGAGCATGTGGCTCTTATCCAGACGTGACTCGAACGTTGACTAATGATTACAGACTCAGAACAAGCACAGAAGCCATTTGAACAGGAGAAAATCAGCAAAAGGAAGTGTTGCGTTCATACGGATAAAGCTTCTCTGACAAAAACTTTAGACGAGGAGGCAGTGGTCCTCATGGACACTTCTGTAGCGGCGTTTGAAGGTCTGTGGCCTCCTGAGGGCCCCTCTCCGACAGACCGGCTCTTCCTCCTAAAAGACTTCCTGATCCCGTTGGAGAGGCGATCAGACACGCGCCTCACTACCCGTCCAAGGCCACGATTCCCGGGCTTGCTCATACCAACATCGTCCTCTAGCTCCTCAGGCGGTACGTCGATGTTCCCCGAGTACCAGAAGACCCACCAGATCAGGCTGAGGAAGATGAAGATGGCACCAACATAAATAAACAGATCGTGGACCACCAGCCCTCCAAACACCCCCACCATCATGATGAGGACGCCGAGTATGTCGTGGGCCACTGCGAACCAGAAGGAGCACTTGCAGCGGCCTACTGCTCCATAGCTCCTCTCTGCAACCGGCTCCACACGTGCAAATGTTGACATGGTGGCAGGTGAGATCCTCCAAAGAAGAAGAAGCAAAGTGACAGGTGCTGCAGAACAGAGATGACACAAAACAACCCGCTGAGGCTCAGGACAAAGTCCACACAGTCAGTTATCAGCTGGAGCCACACCAGCTCTGACTGTATTGGATGTTTCCAGTTGCATCATCGCTGACAAAGTCACTCCTCCGTGTTTTCTTTATTCATTCAAGCCCCTGACTGAGTCTTTTCCTCTTGTGCTTCTCCTTCAAAACGGGGATCCACACCAGCCCCACCATAACAAACATCAGCCCGACAGACAGGCAGGCCGAGGCCATGGATCGGGCCGGGCCAGAGCCCCCAGGCGACGGCAGCACGAAGAGTAGGACGCCTGCGGCAGACATCAGAAATCCCATCACCATGGTGATGATGGCTTTGTGGAGGGTAGTCCAGCTCGGTGCTGCTGCGTCCGAACACAAGCTCTGGGTCCCATCACCAAGTGAAGTTTCATCAGTCTCCTCCATTGCTGAGCTTGTTTACAGGAAAATAAAAAGCATGAAACAATCTCTTGAGCTTGTTTCTGCCTTGAGTTGATGATTCAGCAGCAGCACCATGGAAGACCTGCATCATCTGCAGAGCGTGTGTGCACAATGCATCACTGTAATTCCAGATACTCCCTCACTGGGTTGAATGAACCCCCCCCGCTTAGCATTAACACGTGCAGGGAGCAGCTGCACGGGCTGCAGCGTGATGACAATAGGGATGTCACCTGATACAGCCGACAGGTACACAAGCACACAGCTGATGGCCGGATCCATCAAAGGTTGTCAAGGCCGCAGCAGCTTGAAGACAACAGAACAGAGGTTATAGATGAGACCGTTTGTTCCCCTCTTGTCCTCACTCATCCACAATGGAGGGGTTTCCAGCATGAATGGCCTGTTTAAGGTCAAAGGTCAGACATTCTCCTTCAGGATGTTCTGTTAGAGCAGAATTCAGGCCAATTCTTAGCTACTGAGGGTTAACTCCTTCCTGTATTTATATTAGACTGCTCAAGTCTGTTAAAAGCACATTATTATGTTTTATCTGATTAAACAAGTATACAGGAATACAGGGGGGTCATCGGTGACTGTTGGATGGTGTGAGACCAACGCTCCAGATCAACAACAGCAAGACGAAGCAGATGGTCACAGACTTCAGGAGGAAGCCCCCCCCCCCACAACAATGGTGAACATCCAGAGAAAAGACACTGAGGTAGTGGACTCTTACAAGTACCTGGGTGTTCACCTCAACAATAAGCTGGACTGGACTACAGATACAGACGCCTTGTATAAATAGGGCCAGAGTCGACTCCACCTGCTGAGGAGACTGAGGATGCAGGACTCTGTTAAGAACCTTTTTTGATTCGGTAGTAGCATCTGCACTTTTCTATGCTTAGGCCTGCTGGGGGAGCAGATGCACGGACAGGAGCAGGATTGACAAACTGGTGCGGAGGTCTAGCTCTGTACTGGGATGCCCTCTGGAGTCTGTGGTGGTGGTGGGCGAGAGGATGTTAGCCAAGCTGACATCCATCATGAAACATCTGCACGAGTCTGTGGGTGCGCTGAGCAGCTCCTTCAGTCACCCCCGCTGCAGGAAGGAGCGCTTCCACAGATCATTCATTCCATCAGCCGTCAGGCTTTAGAACATGATGATGATGTCATGAGTCGCTTTAACTCTACGGTCACCACTCCACGCATAACGCAACTGATACATGTTTATTGTACACGTGTGCTCACATTACAGATATCTACCACTTATTAGACAGTAAATTGTAGTTGTAGTAGAACAGCTGATACTTATGTATTACTACTTCCACATTGTTTCACAACCCCCTAGCCATACTGCTTCTTGTGTTTCTACATAGGAACTACTGTTGTATCTGGTGTCTTGGTCACTTTTTGCACTCTTGCCATCGTGGTAACGCACACATTTCCCCACTGAGGGATCAATAAAGTCTTAACTTAAATCAGACGTGAGCAAACATTTACTCAGATGTTACTGGAGTCTTTTTTCTGACTTCTTCATAAATTACAATAAAGCTACAGTATTTGGTTCTGGTGCAAAACAAAACATTGCTGGAGTCTCTCGCTAAACGTGAGCTTCCTCCTGTTGGTTCCTTTTTGACAGGTGAATACGTTTTGCACTACTGGATTTTATTCATTTTTTGTGGCTGGTAAACCAAGCAGCTCTGGGACATTCTGTGATTCCATCAGTCCCATCATGTTTAATAACGTTTCATTTGAGTTTTTAGCTACATTAGACTGTTAGAGCAAGTTCCCCTGTTGCACAAAACATGTCCATTATGATGTAAACAGACCATGAGTCGTCATTTTATGCATCTATTTTTATTATCAAAGCCTTTGACATTTATAACTTAGGCTGTCCCATTTCTCCTCCCTAGACTTCTTATCCAGCCTTAATGATCACAATTCAGACTTAATGACTTCTGATTTTAGATTCGTCTTAAAAACGACTGATATAATCAGCCAGTTGTTTCTGGTTGTTTAAGAATCTAAACATTTGTAACACGTTCTCTACGGACCTGAAGGTTTTCTACAGTTACTGAACAAAAAAGTAATTTGTTCTCATATCTAAAAGGGATTATTTGAAGAAAAACTAATTGATCTTGAGTTGCTGCAGAAGCAGTCACGTTGGCCTTGAATTAAATTCATACATGTACACTAGCTGTCATGGAAGAAAACCAATCATCAGGATGAACCTTTTGCTGTAAAAGGATGGAAACATCTTTCTGATGTGAAGGGGGAGCGTGTGATGCACTTACACGTGTTGGTCAGTAGGTGGCAGTGTGTGGAATATCTACCCAAGCTGAACTAATGAACACTAAAAACAAACCAAAGGTGAGTTATAACAGCGTTTATAACATGATAATTATATATATACTTAGAGAGAGAAAAGAGGACTGTTTAGTGAACAGTCACTGGTTTTAGTCACATGTCCATTTTGAGTCTGTATCAACACTAGAGAATCATTTCACTCTGAACCCTCTTCTTCTGCCCTTTTTCTCTGTGTTTCCAGCCTTTTTGGTCGCTTTGCTTTGAGCTTTAGCTCCTCTCTTCACAGCAGCAGGTTTAGCCGTTTTCTGCAGCTGCTGCTTCTTCTTGGAAGGCTTCTACAACGAAAAGACAAACGATCAAAAAGGAGAACCTACAGCCCACAAATTATAAACGGAAACAAACTTCATGACTTGCAGCAACAGGGAGCAGCACAGACCTCCAGTTTGGGCTTTTTGGCAGGCGTTTCTATGGGAACCAGCTGTGGGATTTCCTCGTCCTCTTCCTCCGCTGCCTTTTTCTTCAGCTTGTCCTTTTTCTTTGCATCAGTTAGCTTTTTGTCTTCTGTCTTCTTACCTTTCTTTTTCTCTGCAGCGTCCTGAAACATCACAAACGGGTTTAGCTGACAGACCGCATCACAAACCTTCCACCTTTATGTCAGAGCTCACCTGGTCTCGGGGGGTGCCCCGCCCACTGAGGTGGCTCAGGTCTGAGGTGAAGATGGGTAAGGCCACTGATGCTTGACTCTTTATATGGATCAGCTTCATTACTGGTCCTTTCTGGAGAACAATCAGCACAGTGGGCAATGAGTGAAGCAAATAAACCAGATGAAGTTTTAAACATAAACTAAAGAGTGTGGTTTAACAGCAACACAACCCAGGAAAACAGAAGGTGGCAAAGGTTGGACACCACTGATGCGAGAAGAACTCAAGACAAAGACTAGCTGCTTTCTCCTCCAGCTGACTTGTACTTCCTGATTCAGGTGCATCTGAGTTTAGTAACGACTTGTTGGCTGAGGCATTTGTTAGGGATGTTTCGATCACATTTTTTGCTCCCGATCCGAGTCATTTGATTTTGAGTATCTGCCGATAGAGTCCCGATCCGATATTTCAGCAAAGCAATAAAAAAGAAGAAATGAAGGGAAAACACCTCCAAGTTTTCCTTTAATTTTTTTATTATTTAGGTATGTCTTTCTGTATTTATGTCATTTCCTTAGTTTATCTGGCAAAAACATCACTTGTTTAGGAAGTACATTAATAAAAAACGTGTTAATATTATTAATATATTTAAAAGTAGTTTACGTCCTCATTATGCGGCTGTGGAGTGATGTGCGTTTCCGTGACCGGGAGGCACGTGTGTTAACACGTTTTCGTGTTGTTTGCTGGTTGAAATCATGCTAAAATTTCACGCGTAAAGTATGTGTTGTTGACGCGTTGATTGCTTGTTAAAAACGTGTACTTTTTGTGCGAGAGTCACACGTAATGTTGTGTGTTTGTGGCACGCTTTGGGTTCCATAGCCACGGTGCCACAGCAGGCTTTCCCCGCAGCACCAGGAAGCTACCAGCGTGTTCAGCTCAGCTGCTGCAGAACGAGAAACTCCGACGTTTTGTTGTCGTGATTTCTCTGTTTATTAACGTAATTTTCACTGTTGGCTGGCTCCGTGTTTTTGTTAGAGATGCCGCTGTGAACTGGGACTTAACCCAGACCGATGGTTCGCTGTGGCGACGCCTGAAGGGAAAAAAGCCGAAGGAGAAAGTATTTCGTTTTGAAGGCTGCTAATCATGCAGCTGTCTTTTCCAGCATGTTGAATGCCCAGTATGCACACAATACAAGTGGCTGTTACACTGCCTTTGCTGTCCGGTTTAAAATACCACCAACATACAGATATTTTAGCTCTCCTGTGGAGACAAGTTAGCTCTGCGTTAGCCTGCTAGCTAACAGCTGTATGAATCCCCACCTGCCGTACACTGTGTGACGTAATGGTGTTGTTTTTGGCCAAGAAACAAATAATATTGATATAGAGGAACTTGTTAAGATATAAGATGAATTTAAAATGTCATTTTTGTTGTTTTATAAGGTTAAATCCAATCTTTTTCAATCGATTCCGAGTCCTTTCAAAGTCACGTGATCGGGCCCAATTTCCAATCACGTGATCGGATCGGAGCATCCCTAGACTTTGTCCTCACAGGTCAGGAAACACGTAGGTGATAAATGACTTGTGCTTGAATGGCGCTTTTCTGAGTCAGAGGACTCCAAAGCTCTTTACACTACAGCCTCTTATCCATTCACACACTGGTGATGAGCTATAATGTAGCCACAGCTGCCCTAGGGCGCACTGACAGACGTACACAGGCGCCACCGGTCCCTCTGACCACCAAGTGTCTTGCCCAAAGACACGACTTACACGCACAGAGCCTGGGCAAACTCCTAACCCCTGAGCCACCATCCTATCTGAAACCGAGAACGCCACAAAGAGATCACAAAGAGAATCATCGGGACATCGGTTTGCAGAAAAAACAAGCCTAAGACTTGATCTGACGTAATAACTGTTGAACTGGTTATGACTGATTCTGGCACCAATCTGAACACCAAACCCTGGTCAAATAAGTTTATTTTTTACAAATGTCTAAATCAGGGGTTCCCAAAATGTTTTCTTTGAGGACCCCCTTGTCCAAGACAAGCCAGGACCCCCAACTCCTACATTCATAAACACATTAAATGTGATCATTTACAAACTTTCTACAGACATACAGAGTTATAACTTTTATATGGAGTTCTGATTATACTGTAGGGTGTGTTATTGGGATTTTATAAATGTAATTTTTACAGATAAAATCTTGCTAACCTCACAACCTCAGCAAAGACAAAATTGTGGGGACCCGTTTGGGGGTCCCGACCCCCAATTTGGGAACCCCTGGTCTAAATAAGAACAAAGATACCAGTATAAAGGGAAAATGCTTCGGTCATTCTTCATTGGTGAAAAAAACCCAAAAACGTTTAAAATTTGGGGTGTCCACCAACCGATCTGATGACAAACAACAACAAACAGCAGGAGAAACTAGTAAAAGACCATTTCTAAACCAAAGCTGTATCCTTTTACGTTCACACTCACCATCTCCAGTTTGGCCACGACCGCTTGGACCGCCGCTTCTATGTTTTCCGTCACCTCATCTGCAGTCATGTCAGACCGAGCGACGCGTGCCATGCTGGAAAATAACAGTTAGTGGGTGAAACACGTAGCAGCAGCATTAAGAGGTTGCAACATGACCTTTATGCTTATTATGTATCAAAGTTGTAGAGACAGGCTCCATCAGATTAGGAGGTCCATCTGGATATACATTGAGTCTCTCTGGCACCAGAATAACCCACGTCAAACTGAAACCATCAACAGGGTTGTACAGAGGTGCTGCTGATTCACATTAATCCTTCATCCCAACTACACAGTATTGTCTGTTTTCCTCCTTATTAAAATTCAACAGATGTTTTCAATCTGCTGCAACAAGGATGGAAACATCCTAGTTTTTCACCAGTGGGACAAATCTCACCAGCAGGAGCCTTTGTTGTTGACTGTCAGGGTGGTGCCCTGGATGATCTTCTGGATGTCTCTGGCCAGGTTGTTACTCTGCAAGTTCACAGATAGAGGAGCTCTGCAAAGACAAAAACATGGCGGGAATACTTAGAACTCCCTTCTCTCCACACGCTCAAACAGCTGGGATAGTTCTTACTTTTTCCTGTCATAGAAATGTTTTCCAAGATGGGATGGCAGCAGGCGACGGACGCGGGCATCGGAGAGGAAGATGCTGAAGTTTCCCAGCAGTCGACGCTTGGCTTCATAGGGTTTATATTCTGTCTTCAGGACCTTGTACGGTATAATCTACCAAAACAACAACAAAGAATGATTCTCAACATTGGAAATCTGTTATACTGCTGACATTATTGGACTTTGTGGTACAACTGAAGCATGGTAACGTGGTCAGATTACCTCCGATATGCTTTTGACGCCTTTCTCCTGCAGCAGCTTCTTATAAAACCTCTGGGTCTGATCGGAGGTCATTTTGGGCTCATCTTTAGTGAAGAGGCAAACCTCCTCTGTGTCAGACTGATGGCCATGGGGCAAAGGACTGGAGAATAAAACAGACGCTTAAAATGATGGCATTCTGTTGGCAATCACGGTTTAATAATAAAGTAATTCCCCAGGATGCGGGACTCACATGTGGATGGACAGTTTCTTCTTAGGGATCTTCCACAGGGTGAAGAGCAGGCTGATCGGCTGGGTCTCCTCCGAGAACAGCGCGTCTGAAGCGGCTTCTTTGGTTTTGAGGAAAGCCTGCAAGGCCTGGACGGCCCTTTTCACCTGCAAATTTAAATAAACGTAAACTTTATATAAAAACTGCTGCTTAAAGTCCCAGGATATCCACGAGGTCAAGATTCCGAATATGTAGAAAGCTAGTCATGTGTCTGACTAAACAGTGCCCAAACAAGCTAACTCATGTTTGCTAAACTACCGGAAATACCTACACGCTCACAAACCGTTTCTGATGCGTAAAACGTGACTTTATACAACGATGAGAAAATAAACGACACTTTAGGGAAACTTTTACCTGCGCACGGTCTAATTTTACTTCTGTCTTTTCCGCCATGCTGCCTGCTTCACGTGGGGAGACAACACGCATGCGCAACACAGAGCCTCGTGGAACACGTGACGTAAAGCCAAATTTAAAACTTTATTTGTATGCGAAAAATTGACAAAATTGAGAATTTGCGCCTAAAATACAATTTCACGTTATTTTTTTTCTATCAACACATTTTAAAAACAAAATGTAATCAAAGGAAGTTTAACTATGAGAGGAACAATCAAACTTAGTGTAACAAACTAGTTTTAATTTAGTTCTTGTCTAAAAAATGTGATATTTAAGGAGTCTGGGTGATTGCTGCCCACGTGTTTATGCTAACCTACAATAATATAGATTACTTCAACATTAATGCACGTGTAAAAATTTTGAAGATCTTAATTTACAAATGTGCACACTTCCTCCTAACTCGGTTTGGATTACCTGGTGAACTTTGAAGTATTCAACCTATTAAAGTAGATCGTTTAACTTATTATTTAAACAAGCAGTTCAAACGTGCCCAGAGTAAAACATAATAAAACAAGTACACTCCTCTGTCAGCTTGATCATTTATTTTCAGTTGAGATTATGTAACAGCTGTGTGCCTGTTTTCTGAGAGCGTGTTTATCCTTGGATTATCAGAGAAGTACTGTGTGTGAGCTCAGTCCAAATAACCCAAACTAAAATTCTGATACAGCAATCTTTAAAATCAAATACCCACTGGACTCCTAACTCCACTCTTAAGAAGGGAGATGCACTTTTAAGTATAATTACAAGCCAACTCCGATGTTTTGCATGACATAGGAATCACTCTGAACGTTTTTAGCTCTTCCTCTTCAAACTCAGCAACGCCGCATCCATAGGTCTAAAGAACAAATAGCGTGTCCAGCCCACAGCACAGCTGGCCCTGGGCGTAATCAAGAGGGGCATGTAGCTACATTAGTGGCATAGCTGAGCTCTCAATATGAGAAAGCTGACACGCTGGACTTGGACTCATTTCATGTTGCTCATCATATAAACTGATTTCAGTCTTGTTTTCTTCATTTGACATGATTTGACTCTGCTTCCTCCCTCCGTGTTGTTGATCTTCTCTTCAGCAGAGTTGTGTGTAAAGAGAGAGGAGCTGTTTGGGTCAGCTCGGGCAGCGTTTCTCCTCAGGTAACGAGTGAAGGAACTCCATGCACGCTGGTGCATTTAGTCCTTTTCTGGAACCAGCTTCAGCACTTTGCCGATGGCGATGGTTTTGCCTGGAGATGAAAGAGATGAGACGGTACAACGTTAAAGTTCCTATTTCTACAGGATGTGGTGGCTTGAAAACGCGTTTATCTTCCACTCACAAAGAGGCAGCAAAAATAATTATTATGGAACAGAAAATAGAATTACAACTAAAGACTTAAGCATAAATACACACATAACCTAGAGCAACTTTAGTTTCAAATCCACATAGAAACTCATTTTTCTTGCTTTATTGTGAGATTTCACACAACAGTGTTTCTGATGAAGAAGAGAGGGCGTGGCTTACCTTCATCTCTCAGCGTGAACCGTCCCATCTGAGGGAAGTCTTTGAAGGTCTCTAAGCAGATGACTCCTGCTGCCCGGAGCCTGGCGATACACACCTGGTCCTGCTTCACAAAGCGAGGTCGCGTTTTGCTTTTATCGCCCGTCTTCTTGTCAACCAGACAGATTAATGCCTGAGGGGGGAATCAGGAGGCGAAACATAAACAACAAGCAGGAACTACACCCAGACAGACCATGAACTAAAAGAACTTCATTTATTGAGTCTCAAACATTGGCACCTACATCCTAAGTGTATAAAAGTGAGAAATATGCAGATTCTTGTTTTGAACGCTGATGGTTTCAGGCATTTCTACAGCTCTGACCTGCAGATGCCCGTTTACACTTCATCTCAAAGGACTAGAAATAACAGTATTACTTTTTCCCAGTTCACTCTGTAAAAACACTCAATCTGAACCCTTCCTCCTCATTCATGCATTTTCTCTGGGTGGCACTAACAAACCATCAAGGAGAACAGCTTCAGCCATAAAACAGAGCATCACTTAGTTTGCTGAAGTATCTTCGGTGATCAGTTTACCGTGATCTGCACCTCCTCGATGCAGGTGTGGATGTGAAGAACTGCATTATATCCTGGACAAATGATTGATTTGTGTTCAATGATGACAATCTGAAAGAAACAGATGAAATGTGTGCTAGTTTATGCTTGTTTGAAATTAAACCCAATCACACAAGGGACAACAGATCTGATTTAAAGGATCCCGCCCACTAAGACCCCGGCTTGGACAAAGTTCGACTCTGGTCATGAGTTGCTATTGCTATGGCAACCTGTAAGATTTAGTTCTGTGTTTTAGACACTCATTCTCAGGGTGAAAACCCTAGGAGCAGTAGAGCTGGTCTCCTGGTCGTTACCTGGGCATCAAACGTGCGACCCGAGTGGCAGAGGTTATCAGGGCTGCAGAGGATGAAACCTGGGAGGATTTCTTCTTCTTCTATTCCCTTCAGCCTCAGCTTCAGGTTCTCTCCTGGACTTGCATCATCTGTCTCCACATCATCACTAAGCAGGCTCAACACCTCTACGGTGTGCTGTAAGACACCAGAAGTGAAAGTGAACTCCAACGCTGAACAGAAACAGGACTTGTGACTCGATGTGGAACTGGGGGATCGTCCCCCTGAGAGACGGAACAGCAACACTCACTCACCCTGTTTGGCATCATGACCAGCTGCTGGGCTTTACTGATGGACCCAGACTCCAGCTTCCCCAGGATGACGGTGCCCATGTCCTGCATACACACACAGCTGTTAGACCACACCTGTCACGACTTTATTAGTAAGACCTTTGGCTCAGTCAAATATAAACTAGTTAAAAATTCCTCTCTACAAGGTAAAAATGTAGATGAAAAGCAGCAGGCCTCCGTAGCTGATGACACCAGGTTCAGTCACACCTGGGATCAGTGAGATGACTCCTGACTTTCATCAGAGGCTGCTCAGGTGTTTCTGTTCAGGTGAGCTCAGACATTTGAGCAGCTTGTGTGCAGAAGAGAAGAGTCGGAGCTGGAAACCTGCAGCTGAGTGAGTATTCCTCAGCATCTACTAGTGCTGGGTATTGTGACCAATTTCCTAAATCGATTCAATTTCGATTCATAAGGCTCTGAATCGATTAATCACAATTCGATTCGATTAAGTCTGGTCTGAAATAATTAAAATGTTGAGGTAGAAAACGACGTTTCTATCGTTTAGACGAGCTCAACGAGTAAATTTGAAATACAACACACATCAGTGGTATTGGTTACTTATTTTGTCTAATTTTTAAAATCTTTTTATTCCTTAAAATGTGTATATATATTGAACATTTTTGAATTTTTAATCTTGTTTTCTTGTTGTTTACTCTTTATTCTTAACATTTACTCTCCTTTTTTGCTCCTGTAATGAATCATTGTAGCCTGGCAAGCCATCCTATATATGTGACTATATAAAAAACTCTGCAAAGCAACAATTTGGTCTAGTTCATAGGCTGGAATCATTGCTGCTGTGACACCAAACCTTCCCCACTGAGGGAACTATTCTTCTATCTGTAGCCTTTCCAGTTACTGTTTTTAAGTCAGTTAAATCTTTTTTAACAGGCCAACAACAAAAAAATAGTAATTCTCCTAAATGAAAATGCAAAATCTCAGCTATTAACATTCATGCTTTGGAGCAGAAAAAGTGCATAAAAACACAATAATTCCAGCCCAGTTTGCTCACCTGCCTCTATCTCTATCTCTGAGCTGAGGGAGGAGTTAATCAGCGAGACTCCTGTGTTGTTTTTGTTCATCTTCATCACAGACAACAACAGTTGCTCTCACAGGTTTGCCTGAGCATTGGAGTAGGGTCAGTGTATCGGGGAGGACAGATAGAAACTGCAGCGCCACAAACTGACTTGAGCGCGTCACTTCACTGGAGTTCAATCTGTCTGCACTTTATGTCCGCCGCGGCCCACGAAGAAGTTACCGAATCTCCATTTCTGGGCTTCAAAGTTGACAAAGCGCTGAGTAAGAGGAGTGTTTTCAGTTTGTCCCAGACTGAGGAGGGTAACGCTGCAGACGCCGAAATAACTATTAGCACCGATGCTAACGACTGTAAACAGAAAGGAGGGGGCGCTTCGAGTGACGCGGTACCGACGCAAAGCATCATGGGATTTGTAGTCTTTGCGGCAAAACGAGCCGGAGGGCCACTCTGGTTCAGGGGGAAAAATCGATCTTAGGCTTTATGAATCAATTTTGCTAAATTTATATGAAATCAATCCAGAATCGATTAAATCGATTTTTTACCCAGCCCTAGCATCTACATCTAACAGCAACACGGACCCAGAGCTAAGTCCTTCCCAACAGCAGGTGAGAGCACTGCCTGTCCCAGTGCATTCTGGGACTTGTAGTTCTACATGCATTTGAACAGGAGACCTACAGGCCGGTCTCACAGGTCTGATAGAATTGTGAACGAGTCTCCAGCTCTGTGGCTCTGCTGAAAGCTCGTCGTCTCCAGCTACTGGCTGATTACCTTATTAAGCACAGAAGCTTCCAGTTTAACAAACCATAATCCCATTACAACAGGAGAACACCAGTTAGTGCTACATAAGTTCTACAGCACACAATGAGACAAGGGCACGAGGATGCATCAGACAGAAACAGGTCATCCCAACGAGAGCCAAGAGGCTGAATGGTCCTAAGGAGGACGGACCGCGGCACGCCGAGGCTCGGCCGCTGAGAAAGCCTTTGGGAAAACCTCCCAGGAGGAAAGATGAAGAGGGACAAAAACCATCTGAGCAGATAAAAAAGGAGATTTTTACGCCCACTCCTGAGTCCAGACGACGCCCCCGTGCTGCTCACCTTGTACTTGTCCACAATGGGAAGTCTGACTGGCCCATCGCTGGATCTGTTGAAGTTTGGCAAACTGTCCAAGTGGGAAATAAATGGCAAACCCCTGGTAACAAACACAAGAGCTCACATGAAAAACTCATTTTCACTATCCTGGGTACTTTGCTTTTTTAGGTTTTGCTGTTTAACCTTTAACTGGTGCGTGAACAAAAACAGCTCAGAAACCCGGGGAGTTTATGAGATTTCTGGGATGTCAGTGGGTTAAACTGGGACTTACGTGTACCAGGGGCACTCCAGTACCGGATCTTTCAGGTTGGCACCTGTGAGTCCAGAACAAGGCATAAAATGGATGTCCTTCTTCGGGTTGAACCCCACTTTTTTCAAAAATGGCACCAGCTTCTCTTTACACTCCTCATATCTGCAGGAAAGGAAAACGACTTCAACTAAAATAATGTAAACATTCAGAGTCACGAGTAAAGCTTCGGAACATGTTAAAAGCACTTTACTGCTCAACTTCATATTAAACTTATTTCCAGTTTCACCTGTCTAGGCTCCAGTTCACAGTGGGGTCGTCCATCTTGTTGATCAGAACGATGAGATGTTTAACTCCAGCGGTTTTAGCCAGCATGGCGTGTTCCCGGGTCTGTCCACCCTTCTCAAATCCCGTCTCAAACTCGCCCTTTCTCGCTGAAATGACCTGAAAACGAACCAGGAAGGCTTTACTGTCTAGAAACAAAAGAAGACATGTCCGTACCTGCCTCAGGGATAAACAAACATCACAACATTTTATGACTCACCAGAACAGCGAGGTCAGCTTGCGACGCCCCGCCAATCATGTTGGGGACGAAGCTCTTGTGTCCAGGGGCGTCCAGAATGGTAAAATGTTTCTTCTCCGTCTCAAAATAAGCTCTTCCAACCTCCACCGTCTTCCCCTTGTCTCTCTCCTCCTGATTTGTGTCCAGAGCCCACGATAAATACCTGCAAATACGTCCCATCACGTTTTCACAAAAACACGCAGAAGTAATAAAAAGTCACCACCAGAACGAATCGTTTCAAGTTGGGCCTTCTCACCAGGTCTCTCTGTTCTTTTCTTTAGCTTCTCGCTCATATTTTTCCAGAGTTCTCTTGTCTACCATTCCCGTTAGGTACCTAACAACGCCAGCACAGACAAGTGAAATAACCCCCGTCAGACAAACAACCTACTGTGAAACTTTGAAAGGTAGAATAGAGGGTGAAGAATAAATCACTCACATAATCTGTCCCCCAATCGTGGATTTCCCAGCATCTGATGTTATAAAAAAGAGAAATAAGTTGAGATCATTTAGACCAACTGTAGAGAGATAATTAATTTAAAGATAATGAACGATACACACCTACGTGACCGATAAAGACCACGTTCACGTGTTCTTTCTTGGGTGCATCAGGAGGTGGAGGAGCCACTTTAGGTACAGGTATCTCCTCCTCTTCCTCCTCCATCATCTCCTCATCTTCTCTCCCCATGGCACCTCCCTCCTCACAGCCGTCTCCCATCTCCCTCTGCTCCTCGTGGCCCCCACCTCCCTCACCTCCCCCTGGCTCCTCCTTCTGTTCCCACGTCTCCTCCTCAGCGGTCATGTCCGCCTCTGTGTTTCCATTCTCCACTGGAGCTGAAACCACAACAGGTTTGTTTCAATCTGTGTCCTGCTGCACCAGATCACTGACGGCCATCTACTTGTTCAAAACAATTCTGCTAAAAGCTGCCAGGCCTCACAGGAGACGCATTTCCCCATGAAAATAATAATAAAAAAAGGCCTCCCAGTTTTTGTAGCAGAAACAGCCCCGCAGTCGTGAACAATGACTTTTTTCTTCACTCCTCATCGGTCTGTGCGAAGCTCCAGGCCCCTTAACTCATTGGTACTTTGTTTTTCAAATAAGCTCCAATAAATCTCTGGTGACAAGCAGTAAATGCTTTAAGAATACAAGTTAGGAGGTGTTAAAACACTTCCATTTCTGTATAACGTGACGTGTGCATGAATCTGACCGACAAGACTGAATAAAACACAAACCAACATGTCCACATGGCTCTGCAGGACAGACTCCACTCATCACAGTAGTGGGATGTCTATTTTGGACAGGGACAAGTGAGGTTGCGTCATTTGTTACGTAGACCCCCTGCCCCATGCACATGGCCTTACCAAAGCCAGAACCCCCACCCGCCTCCCAGACACATAACACCGGTACCAGCAGCCAGTTTGAGGGATCATAAACGTAGCTGGAGTTAACCATCCACACGCCTGCTATCTGTTTACAACCTGCCCGAGATGTGGATGTGTAGCTGGCTAAAGGGAAACGTGCTGTCAGGAGCTCATACCGACTGTGTCTGCCACCTCCATGATAGCAGCTGGGTCAGGGGTACCTTGTGGGGCAAAAAAAACAACAAAAAAAACAAAGCGTGTCAAAGTTTTCATGAATATTAACAATAAAATGGTGACAACGTCTTATGGCTTTTATAAGTAGTTTGAATTATAAATGAACCGTGGAGCCGTTGGGAAGCACGAGCAACAGCGCGACTAGCTGAAGTGAGGAGAAACGTGATAAGTGAGGCCGGAGTCAGCGAGTTGCACACACTAAGCTAACTTAGCTGGATTAGCACGCGAGTTAGCAAGTTATGCTAACTTCACGGTTAGCCTTACCGTCTGGAGACGGCGTTTCTGCGGGGCTGGCTTGAAGAAAGCTCGGTACAAACACCGGAGCGTTGACGTTGGGGACAAACGGCTTGGCGTTCACGTTGAGGGAAGCGAAGGCGGCCGGGAGCTCCGCCGCCGGAGCCGGGGCCTCGGCATCTTCCTCCTGCTCCCACGAATCCGGGGCTGTGTCTCTCGGGTCCATGACTGCTTCTTCCAGAGTTCAAAAGCTTCACGCCACCATCCGAGGTGGGTTGTTAGTACAGTTCGCTTAAAACGCAACAAGTTGCTGGTGTGTTTCAGACTCTTAGCAGCACGTTTGGTGAAGTTCCCATCGCTTTAGAGCCTGGCTCTGATAAGCATATGGGTCTCGTAGCTGACGAGGAGCGGCGAGCAGCGTCACATCCTACAACCACCGCTAGGGGGCGCGATTGGACTCTACAAGCAAATCAGACCTGCTCACTTTCATCACCTTTTATTTTAAAATATGTGAACACAAACATGAATAAACACTTTCTTTAAGGGGTAACACGTTACACAGAAGAGTGTCACAAGCTTGAGAAAACCAATAAATACTGCCGTTTTAATTACTATAAATACTCCAACAGGTGCACTTTGAACAGTCAACATCAACATGCGTTAGTTTTATCATCACTCTTTGGCATCAGTGACTCCTCCACCAGAGATCGCAAAGGTGGCTTCATTCTCAGGCATATCAGGACTAGAGGGAACAAAAAAAGACTTGGAGTTAACAAACATTCTTCAAATATGTTTTTAAAAAAGACCATCTCTGGCCCGCTAATGCAAGAGTCAGATAAAAAAAAAAAACAACAAGAATTTAATTTTATGCACATTATAAAACTGGAAAGTTACTTGTTTTTTCCACACAGGGCAAAATGTAAAACTTTCAACTTTTGACTTAAAAGAGTAACCAAGCTACACATACCTGTCAAAAATCTTAGCGATTCTCATTTCTCCACGGCCTTTCCTCAGGCTGATCCGTGTGGTGGAGGCGTGGGCCAGGATGTGCCCACCAATCGGCTTCTTAGGATCGGCCTGAAATCTAAAAGGAACAATAAATCCAGTTTCAAAACAACCTTTCTAGTACGACGATTGTCTTAATAACTCAGAAGGAGAGGCTGTAATTTCTTACGTCATTCCTGCTCCAGGATCAGCTGTCATTTGGTTGGTAACAAACACGGCTACGTTGTACTCTAGAGAAAACATTCATTATCAACAATTATACAGACAAAGTAGACTGGTAAATATGGGGTGCCATTTGTAAAGTCAAAGAGTCATAATTTAACAGCAGTATTTTGGGTTATTTAGCCTATCATGAGAGAAAAAAATGGGAGTTAATTTTTCAAAGTCATATTTTCACCATGTTATTCATACATTTATAAATGTTGAAGCTCTCAACTAAATATTTAGTTGGCAAGCTAAATATTTAATTCAGTTAAATATTTATTTAGTTTGTAAAAAATATATTTCACAAACTAACTACAAACTAAAAATGTTGTTTACAAACTAAATGTTTAGCTCCAACATAAATATTTAGATTCCAATTAAATATTTATTTTGGAGCTAAATATTTAGTTTGTAAAATTAATATTTAGGTTTATCCCCAAAATAAATATTTAGCTGGGATCTAAATATTGATTTTGGAAAATAAATATTTAATTTGGAGCTAAATGTTTAGTTTGTAAACTAAATATTTAGCTCCAAGTTAAATATTTAATTAGTAAAATAAATATTTAACTCTAAATTAAACATTTAGCTTGCCAACTAAACATTTATTTGGAAACGTTAACATTTATAAATGTATGAATAACATGGTGAAAAGCTGGTGAAGGTTCTCAGTCATCCAGGTCATAGTAATCCAAGGGGATAAAAGGAAGGCAACTGGACTTCTTTGGTTTCTTGAAGACGTTTCACTTCTCATCCGAGGAGCTTTGTCAATTCTGACTGGAATATGGGAGGGTCGATCTTACACAGACCAGTATTTGCATTTTCGACTCACATCACCCACTGGAGCACAAAATGTCAGTTATCAGGACTTTACACCATCGGGCAGAGAATATCCCCACAAAGACTGAGGGAAAGCAAAAGGAAGAGAAACACGTTAGGAAAGCTCTCCAAAACTGCAGATACCCCAACTGGACCTTTGTGAAATCAACAAAGAAGTCTAGAAAGGAATTGTTGTGGGAAAAATATTGGTGGTTTCTGTCTCTGATGTATTTAGCTCAAATCTGGTTTTCTGCAGCTCGTCTGATGTCACTCTTCTCAGGCCCTTGCGATCCTGGTTCCGGTTCTTCTTCTTTCCTCTGAGCTGGATCAGCATTTGACTCTTTCTCTTTCCTTTTCCCACTCTCCCGGTTCGTTAAGATCTTCTAATCAAATAAGAAATCACGAGCCATGAAGACCGCCTCGTTGCAATCAACGTAAACTCTTTATTACATCTTCATTTTAACCCAGTGTCACTTGGGGAGATTCCAACCATCTCCCATCGTATAATGGCGAATCTGAAGTTCACAGCATGCACACTGATTTTATTCCTTCTGCAGAACCTGGTTCCGCCTGGTTCCTCCCTTCAAGATCCTAACTTTCGTATCCCTTGGTAACCGACATATTTATGATCTCTGGCTCCAGGAATGAAGCCATCTGGTCTAAACTTTCTCCTGTCTTATCTGTCCCTAGGTCAGAGTGTTCTCACCTCCCTTTGCACAGTTTTATGACACCAGAACCAGACCTTCACATGAGATTAAAACCTTCTTGCTTTAGCTCGAACTCACAGCTTGATGTAAACATGCATAAATCATGGTTAAATGCAGATCATAAAGAGTACATGAATCATATGTGTATCAATAAACCTGAAAAGAAAAGTGATTAACATATTTGATTCACTGGATTCTAAGTTCTAAAATTAAAGGTACAACAGGTAAAAAATATTTTTTCCCGACAGAATCCACATTGGCAAACAGCAAAGAGAAGGACAACAGGCGCAGAGGTACCAGCATCCCATATGTGGCAGGAGTCTCTGAGAAACCAAGAAGAATCTTCTCCAAACATAACATCCCTGTAAACTTTAAACACAACAACACCCTCAGACAGAGGCTGGTCCATCCTAAAGACAAGACACCCAAACAGAAGCGGAGCGGCGTCGTTTATGCAGTCCAATGCAGTGAGGACTGTCCAGAGCTTTACATAGGGGAAACTAAACAACAACTACACAAGCGCATGGCACAGCACAGGAGAGCCACCTCTTCAGGCCAAGATTCTGCAGTCCACCTACACCTGAAGGACAAGGGCCACACCTTTGAAGATGACAAAGTCCACATTCTGGACAGAGAAGATAGATGGTTTGAGAGGGGAGTTAAGGAAGCAATCTATGTCAAAATGGAGAAACCATCCTTAAATAGAGGAGGAGGACTCAGGTTTCACCTTTCCAGCACCTACAATGCAGCTTTGAACCAAATTCCAAAACAGTTTCAGTCCAGTTCACACCCTCCTGCATCTAATCAACACGACTCACAAACAATAGAGGCTAACGATGCTAACGACTCATCAAGAGGTAGGGAGGAGGGGCATTCACAGGCAGATGCTGCTCGTTGAGCAACAATAGACAGCTACAGTTTATAAGATCGACCCTCCCATATTCCAGTCAGAATTGACAAAGCTCCTCGGATGAGAAGCGAAACGTCTTCAAGAAACCAAAGAAGTCCAGTTGCCTTCATTTTAACCCCTTGGATTAACATGGTGAAAATATCACTTTGAGAAATTAACTCCCATTTTTTTCTGTTAGGATAGGTTAAATAACCCAAAATACTGCTGTTAAGTTATGACTGACTTTACAAATGGCACCCCATAGGTAAAAGCTGTTGGTAGTACTGATGTGTATTTATACTATCCATCCACTTTGATATATAATAAGTCATAAACTACAATACATGCCCTGTGTGTGTGAGTAAAATGTTTAAACACCAACTTTAAAATACAAGCTTTAGACCTGCTGACACGTGACGTCATGCACGTTTCAACATGTCTATAGACATGTTAAATACAGTTTATTAAAGCCATACCAACAGCTACATAATTAATGAAGAGCTGAATAACTTCTGCTTGCATTTATTAAGAATCAGCGCTCTGATTGTGCTTTACAGATCCGATCCTAGGCTGGAGGTGACAGAAGATGGATGAAGAAAAGAAGCTAGTAACAAGGTGAAAGCAGGATGTTGTTTCCACTTCTAACAGCAGAGCTGGACACACTTCAGTGGATAAATCCATTCCCCTCCAGTGTTTGTATAATGGAGCAAAATCAGCAGTTTCATTTAACAGCCAAGTTGTTCTGTGATTGAGGCTCAACTGGGCGTGAAAATATAATGAGCGTCAGAAAAACTGCAGGAGTTTCTGCACGAATAAGAAGATGACGGGTCACGCTGTGTCCCATAAAACAGCGTTTCACTGAACACGCTGTTTTTACCACAGCTTCATTCTAGAATGCACGTCTTAGTCACACCTTCAGAAATCTTCTGCAACCGTGAAAGCATCTGGGCCAGCTTCTGCTGCCGCTCGGCCAGCTCCCCACGACCAGAGAAGTCGACTCTAAACAGAGCCATGATGGAGTCGATGATCTAGCAGAAAACAGCAAATATAATCCACCTAGATTAAACGTACACAGCAGATGACAAAACAGAGGGGAGAATTACAAGTACAGGTCTTTTTAAAATCTCACCAACAGTTTGAAAACTCCTCCTTCTTCATGGAACTTTGCTGCTACAAAGTCCAGCAGCTCCATCTGGTGTTCGCCTGCAGAGAAAACACACTCTTCCTGATGAAAAGATGAGAGAAAAACCAGCACTTGATTAAAATAATCTTGTTTAGAGTAGCTGTGGCGTTTGTTCTCACTGGTGTAGGCTCGAGCATAAAGCACGTTGTCCAGCACGGCATCGTGGTCCACATTAAACCTGTCAGCGATGTCTCTCAGCCTGTCAGGGCGGCTGGAATCAGACCAGTGAAGGAACACGGAGGGATACCAGTGTGACACGTGCAACTACATCAGGTGGTGTCAGGATACAAGGTGTTCTCTGTGTCGATGAAGATAACTTTTCCACCAGAGTAGCCGTCCTCACCCGGCAGCTGTGCAGTCACTGAACAAATATGAAAACTGATATAACAGGCTGATTTGTTAGGGTTTGTGTAAACTAATAAAGATCCAGACTCACCACAAAGTGTGTGGGACAGCTGGGTTTTTCCTGTGCGGAACTCTGGGTTAACAAATGAATATCGCAAATTAGTGTGAAATTGAACTTATTAGCTGAACTGCTTCATCCTTGGTAATGTGTCTAACTCCAGCAGTCATCGGGTGAGAGGTGGAGGACATCCTGGACAGGTCACCAGTCCATCACAGGGACACACAACCAGTCACTCACGCCTAAGGATAATTTAGTCTCTCAATTAACTGACGTGTGTGTTTGGTCTGTGGCACAAAACCCACACATGCATGAGGAGAACATGCTCACTCCATGCAGAGGCTGCTGCCAGGATTACAACCTGCAACCTTCTTGCTGCAAAGCAACATCATACAGCCATTGGCTGGATTAGTTTAACCACAGTCAACAAAAGAAAACAGACAATGCTTCTCACCTCCAAATGCCTCTGTGATAGCCATACTTTCTATTCCTCCACCCAGCAGTTTGCTGCAGAGTACAGGTAAGGCTGAAGCAGGTAAAGCCAACAACATGCTTCATAACATCGTTCTGACTAAAGTTTTACTCAAACTCCTGGCTCCCCGTCGTGATGTGGAACACCTGCTTCCTCTTTGCGCTGTACTCAAAGGCTGTCAGGAAACCAACGTTCTACAAGGTGAAAACAAATAAATCATATTAACCACCTCACTGCTGCAGGCACTGTGAGACAGTGGCAAGCCTTCAGAACAGAAATTCAGATCTAACCAGCATTTTTCCTGCGGCTTCCTTGATTTTTTCCACCTTTGCTTCGGACAGGCCCTTGATGTTGCACAGAGCTTTGCGAGTCGTCATCTGGATCCCCTTCACAGTGCAAATGCCCACAGATTTCAGCTTTTTGATGTCTGCCATGTTCTGATATCAGACATAAAGAGACGATCACATACGGTACATATGATTTTTGGTGTGATAAATGTGTTCAGACCTGCTGTTTACTCACAATCCCATGCTTCTGAAGGAGGTCAATATCTTGGAAGAAGGACTCCTGTTTGGTTCAGAGAAACACAGATCTACATCAGGTTATTGTTCATTTCTTACCTTCAATTTAATTATCGCCTTGAAAATGGACAGAAACTACAAAAACATTATCTGTCAGGAAATTGTTCCTGCAGTTTAAGCAAAATCTCTTTCACCAAAAACTCTCAAGACACCAGTGTTTCAAGTAGTTTTACTTGGAAGGATGTTTTGTCTGGATACAGAGTGTAGAGCTGCATACAGAGAAAATGTGGTTTCACAGCTACAGCAAATACAAAGATCAGGGGAAATCATTAAAAATAATAATAATAATGGATTGGATTTATAAAGCACTTTTCAAGGCACTCAAAGCGCTTTCCATTATTCATTCACTCTCACATTCACACACTGCTGATGATGGTAAGCTACTATGTAGCCACAGCCGCCCTGGGGTGGTCTGACAGAAGCGAGGCTGCCATTCTGCGCCATCGGCCCCTCTGACCACCACCAACACAGCCAAGTCGGGTTAAGTGTCTTGCCCAAGGACACAACGACGGACTGAGCGGGACGCGAACCTGCGACCTTCCGATTGCAGGGCGTCCACTTAGCTCCTCTGCCACCATCGCTCCTATTAAATAAAAAGATAATTGGATCAACTTTGAAGGAAAGTTTAATTTTGACCAGATAGATAAGCCAACAACTGGGCTGAGAGTAGGGCTAGGCAATAAATCAAACATTTATCATTATCGAAATTTCTGACTCTTATCAATATTGTTTTTACCATGTCAATAACTTTGGTAATAAAAAAGTTAAAAGATGTGTGTAGGTTGGGTGACATTCATGTCCCTTTAAGAAGCTGTACCACCTCCAGTCACATGACAACGTGACAGCCTTATCTAGTGGACAACTTTTGTTTTTGCTCATACATGTAGTTATCGTCCACTTATCGGTATCGAGGTGAACTCCTCAATATACCGTGATATTGATTTTAGGCCATATCGCCCAGCCCTAGTTGAGAGGATTCATGTAGTGTTTCCGTCATTAGCAACTCCTATCTGATACTATCCCAGCTGTTTGTGATTATTATTATTATTACTATTATTAACTTGATATCACCCTTCATTTGATTAACATTGTCAATATTCTAATTTTTCTAATGAACCTGCCCCAGGCTGTACCAGAGACAACTACTGCTGTTGTGATGCAAAACTGATAGGGATGTTTTTTATAACTCTTTACATCCCGTGTGTGTGTGTGTGTGTGTGTGTGTGTGTGTGTGTGTGTGTTTCACCATAAGCAAAAATGTGGCACATCCACAGCATCCATCAAGTCCAGAAAGATTTTATTCATAACTCTACAAGTGACAACAAACTAAAGATACAGTACCATTTCCACAAACTGCTGTGTGATTTTAGTGACTATAAGATAGCAACAATACACATTATATTTGATTACATTTAGACCAGAGAACTCATCGGTCCTGTTTGAAGGGAAAAAAACATTTCCCCAAACAGAGGCTGTTCAGGAAGAAGCTATCCACAACAGTTACGTTTGTAACTATTACTTTTCTATTGAAACACACAAATTAGCTTAAGTAGCCCCTCCAGCTCCAGGGGATTTTAATTTTTATTGCTTAGGAATGAAGATGATAATAAATTACCTCATCATCCTGAAAACTTGTTTCATCTTCAACAACTTGATCCTCGGCGACTTTCATTTTCAAACAGAAACTGAGCGTTGAAACTTTAAAAGCAAAGAAATTTAGCCAAAATCTTAAATTAGCTTAAGTAATGGTTAGATAAACAACTGGCCAAATACACAGTACAGCTAAAAAGGGTTTGATTTGATGACGTTACCCACAAAACGACGACAAAAGTACTTTTTTTTTTTAGCAGAAATATGTTTTGTTTTCAGCATTAATAGTAAGTTTCTTCTCCGGCGGCTTTTGTTGGTCGCGCGACTGGCGGGAATATGTGACATCTGATGCGTTCAAGTAACACCGGAAATTTCATATTCCCTATTCAAACGCACAAATGATAGATGACTAATCATAAAGTTTTCTTTGAGTGTCGCTGATTATCTCAACAAATATTAATATTACCATAAATATATTTCAGGTGCTGCAAATGAAAAAGCTTAGTCGTAGTCACCACAAAATGCTTTAAAATTTACAACAGAAAATACCCAGTGAACGTAACAATGAACTTCACTATTATAGGACGTGTTGCATTCAGGATTTCATTTTTAATGTGTAACGTCTTATAAAATCAGACAGGTGGCTGTTTTACAGGTAAAACCCTTGTTATAGTCTCTCCAGTGATAATCCCTTTTAATCGCAAATGCGTGTAAAATATATATAACTATTTTAGTGCGTGTCATTAATTTACTTCAAAAATATATTTTGCATTTCTATGCCAGTAATGGTCAGTAATTATTTTTTTTATTGAACACATCATCTCCTTGCTACAAAACATGACATCCTGCTGTTTGGTGCTTTAATACTTTCAGTGAAGTCAGACAAAAAGCAGTGACATGGGTTTGAGAACATAAACTGATACATAAAGGATGAAATTAAGTTTTCCACTGTTTAGAAAAGAAAAACAAAAATAACCTCGTTTAAAATAAGTAGGATTTGACTCCAATTTGACTCCTCTATTGTGACAAGTTAAGTGGCAGGAAAAACACAGAGCGCCATTTTTGTTTTTGCATTTCTTAGATGTTGTAGAATTTAAGGTCACAGTAAACGACAGGATCCAGCAGTTACAGTTCTTTAAACCTGCTTGTCATTGAAAACTACTTTCTCCCCCATTAGTGCAACTAGCAAGTACACGAAGATGGAAAGAACCATCCGTAGGACTGCAAACACTAAGATACACACACCTTTTCTTTCTCTAATGTATCCACCTATACCTGATGTTCTAACATACACAATATTTAAGCTGAAATAAGTTTTTATTTAAAAATAAAACATAGAAAATAAAAGCAGTGCTCCAGGAAATTAAGTCTCTGCATGATGTTGGAGGTAAGAAGAGACAGTGAGAGCGAAGTGTCAGGCATCACAACATAAAGTTGGACAGAGCTGGATGCAGCGTTGTTGATGCGCAGCTGCATTTCTGTGCTCTTCTCCGTGATCTCCCTGTCTCTTCCTGCGAGTGGCCCAGTTGTATTGCTCGCAGCAGATCTCAGATCAGGTCATCTCTTCCTGTCCTTCACATCTTTGCAGATGCTGGAGGCATCATGCCTGGCATCCCACCGGACACAGCGGTGTTTGGCCCCAACAAGATCTGAAAAAGGGGAAAATGGGTTTGTTGACGTCCTCATCAACAAGCTTTCCCACTATTAAAATTATGTAAAAGTTTGTACTTCCAAAAACAAATGGAAGCTGTAGTTAACCCCACCTGTCTCTGCTGTTGTAGCTGCTGCTGCTCCAGCTGTAGCCTCTCTGTCTCAAACACCACCGGCAGAACCAGGATCATGAAGGATGTGGTGCCCACCCAGAGCGCAGAGCGGGAAAAACTGGAACAAAACCATGATGCTGATTAGTTTCTTTTATGACTAAAACTCAAACACAGCAGATCCAAAGTAAATTCAGAGCTGCTGTGAACAATGTGGTGTAAAGATTTGATTTTAAAAACAAGCCTGAAGGAGTTCTGCCACGTTGTGGAGTTGCTAATGCTAACGATTAGCTTTTACTAGCCGAGATGCATGCTGCTCTCTCCTGGACGAAAATTCAACAACAGGCTTTTTCTGACCTGAGTGTTTCCACATCTATTTCTATCGTGGCTAATGTAGGAAATAGGGGTAGAAGACTATTTTCACGTTCAGCCTGCATGTGAAATTCAAACTGACTGATCATATGTAAAAATTAACAAGTAAAAAACGGTTTCTGAGTGAACTTGCTCGTTAAAGCTCTGATCTGGAGTGACATACAGTAAAAATGTATGTCTTTAGAGCATGAAAATATAGGCAAGATTTTATATTTTATCCCAAACATTAAAAACACGTGGGGAAAGTACAATTCAGAAGTCGCCCATTGAATCAGTTTTGCTGTTAATTGTAGTGAAACTAGAATGATTATTATTTCCTCACTGAGAGAACAAGATAGCTAGTGAGATTGCCATCTTTGGAGGTTGTCTGTTTGCTTAAATTTAAAAAGGAGGTTGCATCGTTTACTTCTCGTTTCACAAAAAGGGACCTAAAAAGTCACAGCTCGAGAAACAACAGTCTCCAACACCTACTGTCACAGGTTGAGCCGACACATCTAAAGGTTATGTACGTTGCTTATTGTGCTCCAATCAACTGAATTGTTGGTTCAGGTGTTTTGATAGCCTGGCAAGCCATCCTATATATGTGAATATATAGTCTGGCCACGAACCATTGACGGCTCTCAGTCGTGAGGCGGGATCTACGGTTGTCTTTCAAAATGTCAGCACGCAATTGGATAGCGCTAGGACCAATCAGAGTAACGAACAACGTGACGTAATCACAGCGACGGAAAAGCGGGAGGCAGCTATGGCGTCTAACATCAATGATTTCTGTCATTTTTGTATAAAAACGTGAATATCAGGTGTACTGGGACATTGCACTACTTTGTTTGATAAAAATAAGAAGCCGCTAAGTATATCAGACAGACTTACGCACGTTGGAGTCTAAATAATCCAATGTTGATGACAAAGACGTTTCAAACCAACGTGGTTCCTGAGTTGCCGCCATGTTGCTTGGGTTTGCGGCGGCAGCGCTGACGTCATCGGCTACTCCCGCTCTGTGATTGGCCCAAAATATAGAGCGCTGTGATTGGCCCAACCAAAAATATAGCGAGCTGTGATTGGACAGCCACAGGCTGCGAGGGTTCCAATGAAGCGTGCCTAGACCAAACTCTGCAAAGCAAGAATTTGGTCTAGTTCACTAGGCAAGTGTTTTGAGGGACCTGTGAAGGTTTGAGACCCTCACGGTGAAGGATTAAAGAAGTTTTATAGTTTACTCAGAACCCGGTCGGGTTTTGGAGCTAATGAGGTTCACTATTGTCTTTCCTCAGATTAGCCAGCTTTATATTTAGAAAATATTTTAACTCTTTGGCATTTTGACATCTTTCAACTTCTTCCTCAACATTTTATTCTGGAAATAAATATCTGACTTTTTTCGTGTACATTTTGAGCTGAACCTGGACACTTTCTCTCTAGAAGACTGTTGGGGACTCACCTGTAGAACGTCTTTAGCAGTGAGACGGAGCACTGAGCTGAAACCTCCGCAGCTGAACGAATCGAGTCAGGGAACATCTCTGTCAGGCCCCACAGCCTCTCCACAAGGGTCTCATCCAGCTGAACATAAACACACAAAAGACTGCATTTGAAGAGGGAAAATTACTTTTTTCTATCAACATTTATGTTTATAACTTGGCTTTTAATGGCAGGTTTGCAGAACTCATCAGACTTTTTTTAACTTTAGTATTTGTACTTTCTTTTTTCTCCTTGATCATTGGTGTCTTTTGCAGCGGAGACCCCAAGGGGTGGCCAAGGCCACCCCACTGGCCACTCCAAGGAAGACCAGTGTTCTTTAATAAGTAATTAATGTTCACACAAACCATACATTTATCTTATTTAATGAAGACATGTAAAACCCTATAAAAATTATACATTTAATGAATATGAATAAAAAAAATGTTTGTCGCTGCTGCTCACTATTTTCACAACCAAGTTTCAATCACCAGAATTTTTGTGGACGTTTTAGTGAAGAAACAAGCGATTTAAGCTGTTCTAAAGTTCTAAAATAAATGCTGAAACAACGTATCAAATAACTAGGGGCGCACTGATCTTGAGATAAAGCTGACTTGCCGATACCGATTTTATCTTAATTAAAAGCAGATTATGTCAATGCTTCAATTTCCTTTTATTGAGAAAACCAATATGAATATTCATAAAACAATACCAGTTTCAACTGGACATGAGGTAATGTTCTCAAATATAAATCAACATATGTAGCATTGCTGTTTGAACTACAAAATCATATTTGTTCCTTTAGACTTTCATTTTTCTAACTTTGAAAACAAAACATTTTTACCTGTTTTGACACATTTGTCCAAAAAATTATTCTATAGCAATGATTTGCTTCAATATTAACTAGGGGTGCACCGATTGCAGTTTTTGGCCGATCACCAATCTTGAGAAAAACCTGAGATCAGGGCCGATCTATCGTGCACCCCTACAAATAACTGTTTCAAATGTCTTTTTCTAAAATGTTTATGTTTGTCAAATTTGGTGTGTGTTGGATGCATATTGTTTTTTTAATGGAAAATTTGGTGTGCCACCCAAAAAATTCCTCATGCCCCATGGCCACCCCTATGAAACATTTCTGGGGGCGCCACTGGTCTTTTGATTGGGTTTTGTTTCAATCATGTGCAGCACTTTGGTCACTTTGTGTGTGTAAAGTGGTTTATAAATAAAGGTTAATTGATTGGTTGAAAAACTACTGCAACTAGCGTTTAAAGTAAACTGTTTAGTTAACAATTATAGTTAATTCAAAGTTATAAATTGAAATCAAACACTGACTGAAGCACTTATTAACTCGGTGTGCTAATAGCAGACCACGAGCACAGAGGGTTAGCTAACAGGTTAGCCTTCGTACGGCTTTGTCACAAAAACATGACTATAAAAAATAAACGAGTCGAGTGACTTGACACCCACGTCTTCATCTTCGTCGTCGTCTATCTCGTCCTCGGGTGGCCGGGTAGACACCGGGCCTGCGGGGGAGAGCTCCTCGATTGCAGCCATCGTCCTCTAACCCGCTCGAAGCTCAGCTGTCCGGCTATATTAGCTTAGCTGAGTCGCTTGCTGGGAGAAGAGTAAAATAAGTTTGCAAGTTAGACCGTTTCTAAAAAAATATCAGTGGGCTTTCATTGAAACTAAGAGGAACGCATCGGTATAACGATAATCTGAGGTCACAGTCGGAAAACGTGAGTCTCGTCGGGGTCGCATGTCGTCAGAGGGCAGGGGTTAGTTTGTACGACAGGTGGAATAAAGTGCGCCCCCTGTCGTCATGGGTGTATCATAGCTGGTGCGGTTCAGCGCTAAAACACACATAAAAGTAGTTTATTTGTCCTTTAGTTATTAATCTGAATACATAATTTCTATTTTTTACTGTTTACGATAGCTAATCTATTATATAACACGTTTATAAAGATGGAGTAAAGTGTCAGGTGTGATGTGTGATGATAAAAGGGTTTCAGGAAGAATGAAAGGAAAGGTGTAGAAGACTAGCCTAGTGAACTAGACCAGGGGTTCCCAAAAGTTTTTCTTTGAGGACCCCCTTGCCCTTGTCCAAGACAAGCCAGGACTCCCAACACCTACATGAATAAACACATTAAGTGATGATTTACAAGCTTTCTACAGACATACAGAGTTATAACTTTTATATGGAGTTCTAATTATACTGTAGGGTGTGTTATTGGGATTTTATAAATGCAATTTTTACAAATAAAATCTTGTTAACCTCACAACCTCAACAAACACAAAATTTTGGGGACCCCCTGGAATGTTATGGGGACCCCCTTGGGGTCCCGACTCCCAATTTGGGAACCCCTGAACTAGACCAAATTCTTGCTTTGCAGAGTTTGTATATATACACATATATAGGATGGCTTGCCAGGCTAGTAGAAGACAGTAGTGAGACCAGCGCGCATGGCTGGTTTGGAGATGGTGTCCATGAGGAAAATATATGATGCAGAACTGGAGGTTGCAGAGTTTAAGACTTTAAGGTTCTCTTTGGGAGTAACGAGGATGGATGGGATCATGGATGAGTCCATCAGTGGGACAGCTCATGTTGGATGTTTTGGAGAGAAAGTCCGAGAGGACAGACTGAGCTGGTTTGGACATGTCCAGAGGAGAGACAATGATTACATAGGTAGAAGGATGCTGAGGCTGGAGCCCACAGGTGGAGAGGAAGAACAAAAAGGAGATGTATGGATACGGTGAAACAGGATACAGTTGATGTGAGGGTGCAGATGATAGTGGAGACAGATGACTGGCTGTGGTGACCCCTGAAGGGACAAACTGGAAAAAAGAAGATACTAATTATATCAATAAAGACCATCAACACAACAGCATTATTATCTAAACTGAAGTTTGTTCTTGTTTATTCAGCATGTAAGCAATACTCATATATTCTACTATATTATATTCCATGGGTCAGAAAACAAAAAATAATATATAATAAATAACATATCATACTGTATATAACATTCCACATTAGTACAGGGCCTTTTCTAAGTCAGAGGCTCCAAAGTGCTTTATGGTACAATCATTCACACACTGATGATGAGCTACATCGTAGCCACAGCTGCCCTGGGGCAGACTGACGGATGTGAAGATGCTGTACACAGGCACCACCGGTCCCCCTGACCACCATCCAGCAGGTAAGGAGGGTGATGTGTCTTGCCGAATAAATACTGAATAAATATGTCACTTTCTTTTTGACTAATAGTACTTTTCTATACTTATTCTCTTTTGATCCTTATTTTAACAATTTCACAACTGAAGATGATTACTTCAAAGTTGTGTCACTGAGATTGTGATGTTCAAATACTTATTAAACTGTGTGTGTGTGTGTGTGTGTGTGTGAGAGAGAGAGAGAGAGAGAGAGAGAGAGAGAGAGAGAGAGAGAGAGAGAGAGAGAGAGAGAGAGAGAGAGAGAGAGAGAGACCTTTCCTGTGTTTGTATCTTATTCCAGGCTGAGTGGATGTTCCAGAGCTGCTCCTGCCGATGGGAGCGGTTATGGAAAAGTTCTGGGATTCCTTGTTTACATCCTCTCGGAGTACGCCGGTGGGGGAAGCGAGGCGGGCAGTGGCACCGCCCCCATTCTTTAGGCCTGACGTCATTGTCGCTTGTGTTTTTTATGAATGAAAGAATCCAACCTCAGTGAGCAACAGTAATTCCGGGAAAAGGCGGACTCGGTCTTGTCGCCAGAGCTGCGTCGAACCAACAGGTAATATTTCCATTTTAGGGGTAAAAATAACACAAATAGTTGAAGTGTTTGCTTAATTCAGCGGTAATGGCCGAGCATTAGAGGAATGGTATTCGCTGGGCGACTCGCGAACCAAGGACAAGAGAGCAGGCAGCTGTTTGCTCTAATCCCCTTTAGCTCAGCCGTTTATGCTAGGTGCTAACGGGTAACATTACTAAAACATTAAAGATAAGAAGTTAGTCTCGCTTTATGTTTTTGTCTTTGTGGTTTAAAATCCACTAACACGCTTAACTTTACTATATTGTTTGTTTTATTCGGTTTTGTGTTTGAAATATGAACGTCGGAGGCACTTGTTTACTATCGTAGCAGCGCTTTTGCCCTTAGCTGGCCAGCTCCTCTCTGAGAAAGGAAAAGCGTGGATTGTGACTTAATGTTTATGAAAACATTTCAGCACTCGTGTTTGGTGTTTCTTTTAGAGTTTTGGATCAAATTTACAACATATCATACTAGACTTTAGATGGTAAATATGAAATGATCAGGTTAAAGCCGTGAGGCGTTCACTTGTTGCTTTCCTTTTTAGTTATGTTATTTAACGCTGTTTCATCTCTTAGTCACTTTAGGAGGAAATAGAAATAATAGCATGTTGTTTGAGAAGGAAGTAGCAGCAGCTGCTAGTTTTCCTGGGTTTGCTCACGCTGGCCGTGTTGGCGGAGCTGAAGGCTTTCTTGCTGAATCACCCTGACTTTACGAAACAGCGGTCTCATCGGTTTACAGCTGGGTGGACGGACGCTTTTTACTGGCATCCTACGCGTGTTTCTGGGATGCAGCTCAGCGTAAACAACCTGGAGAAAGTGTAGCAGGATGTTTTTATTTAGCCTGGGTTTGCCCACCACCGGGACGGATGGTGAGGCGGGCACAGACCAGCGAGGGGCCCAAGGAGGTTGAGGTTTCCTGGTCAGGAGTCTGCCTCTGAACGTGGCTGTTATTATCTCATGTAACGTTGTAACACCACCATCATCACCGCATGGACAAAAACAGGTCCAGTCACTAGAAACGTTTCTGAATAATTTACAGTGTGATCAAAAACATAGGCACTCTCTAAAAAGAGACAGAACATACCTACCCTTAGATGCAACATGACCTCAGAAGAAAAGGAAAAGCTGCTGCCTTAAGTTCAATTCATTCACAATTGAATTTTAGTTCTGTATTGTATTAAATGCTCAGGGACCTGCTCCTATTACCGTGCAGTTGTTGTTGCACCTTAAACTTTCCCGAAGCTGCTG
The DNA here is from genome assembly GCA_006937985.1 of Aphyosemion australe. Taxonomy (NCBI): domain Eukaryota; kingdom Metazoa; phylum Chordata; class Actinopteri; order Cyprinodontiformes; family Nothobranchiidae; genus Aphyosemion; species Aphyosemion australe. The sequence goes on along the minus strand of SSNS01000277.1, from coordinate 734,721 downwards.
GATTTGCCTCTAGTTCAGAAGAGGGCTTTAAAGGGGCTTTTGGCCCTTTTGATTTCTGTTTTTATAGATATAATTAGTATCTTGGCTTTTGTAGATGGCTTCCTGAACAGCACCTGCTCAGGTAAACAAGTCATCAGGATTGATGAGCTAACAGCTAGCTCCAGCAGAAAGCAGTAAATGGTTGTGTCTGTTTTCATAAAAACCTTTAACACCTTTTCTGACAGAGTAAGATGAAATTCCTCCAGACCAGGTGTACAGGAAGGGCCATGTGTTTCTGCCTTTGGTAAACCAACAGTGGGTTCAGGTTTATAAAATAATGTTTCATGATGAGATTAGATCTGTTAGAAGACAACAACATGTGTGTGCTTTCATTTAGGTCGTTAAAACTCACACCATCAGTTTACCCTACAGACCACTGCAATCAAATTTACTTTACAAAAGTCATTACAAAGTTTTAAATGGCTTCTAGAACGGCCTCAGTTTGGAGAAATAGTTTATAGGACTGATGAGCTAACAGCTAGCTTGAATGAAGCAAAAACTAAAATATCATAAAACAATTGCAGTCTTCATTGTTTGACCACAGTTTATACAAACATGTTCTCATCAGACTTTACACCACAGATCGTTTTGCCACACCTGTTTAATTTGGCCAGAACACCAAGCCCTTCCTGTCAGATGTGACCTCTGGATGTACCAGAAGTACAGACGTGTTGTGTAAAGGTTTATAACGCAGTGGTGACATGAACCACCACACAGTTTAGGTAGCTATCCACTTTTTTCTAGGCTGTGCTCGGACTAGCCGTTAGCCTGTCATTCCTGTCAGGATTAAACCTTTTTTTCTGGAAACTTGTGGTCTGCCACGTTTAAGGTATGAATTAGTTATGACTAAAAAGTCTAAAGTAAACACAACTGCTCTCTAAGATTAAAGATGTAAAACATTATTCTGGTGCAGCCGTTGAATAAACAGAAAAGCTTCAGACTGATGTTTGTTTATTGCTGCAGATCTGCAACACAGCATGTTGAAAGTGGGTTAAAGGGTCACGATAACACCTTAGGACCTTGTAAACACTCATGACTGGCTCAGATTTTGCTTGTCAGGTGCAAGGAGGGAAATCGTCACATGCACGTCCAAAAAGGTCAACATGAGGAAGAGTTTCTGGTGAAAGTGAAATGTCACAAAAGTCTGGTTTTTCCCTGCGTGTCTGGATTAAAGCGTGACTTATTGAGAGGACGTTTGCCCTCTGAGGAGGAAAATCCAGTGTTGCACTAAATCAGAGCGATAACACTGACTGTGCAGAAAGCAGCATGGGAAAGCACCTCGTGCTTCTTTTCTGATGATGTGAATTTGTTGGCCTTACTCAACAGTGTGTTGGTGGTTTTATCGGCGTGCTGTGTGGCCATTTTGTTTCAGATAGAATCAATGAAAGTGCCTTTTTTGCTGAATCACTTTGGTAGCATGACAGCAGCCCGAGGCTCACGGACCAAGGCTTGGCTGGGGGGTAGTTCTAGTTAACCCACTTTAGAGGTTAGACTTTGATCCCACACAATATTTGTGTGCTGACATTAAGCTGAGTGGGAAGTCCTGATGCTATCTGTGGACCTCTGGCTGAGACAGACATTAGAGATGCTGCTGCTGCATCAACAGCTTGTTACGAGATGCTGTCGTAGATTCAGGTTTTCGGCTCTTGAAAGCTGGGCGTGTTCTGACTTTTTAGGGCGAAAGCTTTGAACCGTTTGGTGTTGAAAGGAGGAAGTGTTGGGGGAATTGGTTAGGACACCTGTTTTGAGCAACCGAAGGCCAGACACATAACTTCCCCCCTAACCATTCCAGCAAGCAGAAGAACGTGTGAAAGAAAAAAAGGCACAGCGTTTTCAAAACCTCCTTCCTTTAGTATCAAACCTGAACGTTTAATGAGAGAGGGAGAGAGGGCATTTGGAGAAGCATGAAAGATCTGTGGCTTCTTCTTTCCTCCAGTGTGCATGACCGGCTGTCTTGTGAGTGGATGGTAAATGTCAGGTCGGATACAAAGGCTCGATGGCTTAGTCACATGGAAAAGCATCACTTGTTTCTGGTTTTTGTTTTTCCAGAGACTATTTTTGTTTCTACTGGTGCTGTGGGGCAAAACGGAAGATAGCTGGATCATGACGACGGAGAGAAACAGCAAAGCCTTGAAGGTACAGTTCAGCCAGAAATCAAAAAGAGCCGAGTCATGGCAGAGCCCTAAACTACAGTTTGTGTTTTCACCCGTTCAGGTGAAGCAGGAATGTGGCGAGAATGTGCCCCTCCTGTCGGACAGCGAGCTCATGTCCCTCTCGGTGCGGGAGCTGAACCTCCACCTGCGCGGCCTCTCCCGGGAGGACATCCAGAAACTGAAGCAGCGCCGTCGCACCCTAAAGAACCGCGGCTATGCGGCCAGCTGTCGGGTCAAACGCGTGTCCCAGAGGGAGGCCCTGGAGCAGCAGAAAATGGAGCTCCAGAGGGAGGTGGAGCGGCTCGGGGCTGAGAACGCCGGCATGAGGAAGGAGCTAGAGGGTCTTGGCGCCCGCCTGGCCGCCCTCCAGAGGTTCGCCAGGGGTCTGGAGTCCGGAGGGGCCAGCCTGCTGGCCACGGCTCCACGTCTCAACACCGCCTCGGTCATCACCATAGTGAAGAGCCCCCCCCAGCCTCAGCAACAGAGAGATCAGGAACCGTCGTAGGACCTCCAGACTAGGGGGGCGGGTCTCAGCTGGTGGACAGTCTGCTACGGAAACGCACACATGCACGCATACACACACAAAGTAGGAAAATACTAAACTTGCCCATGTCAGATTATGGGATGCAGATGTACTTCACTTCAGAGCATCAAGTCGTAGTGTTGCCTGGCAACAAGAGCTTAGTTAGAAGTCATCCTGGGACGGGAGGACATGTTGTCTGAGTCATCCAGGTAAAAATTTCAAAGTTTAGAATAATCAGAACGATCCATCAGGTGTAATGTGAGCAAAGCGCTGATTATACACACACATACACACACACACTAGCCGGACTCTGACTGAAGCCAGGCTGACCCAGAGTTTCTGTACATCCAGGAGCATCCTTCTGCTTCCACCCGACACTCAGCGGAACGCCGGGAACGAGTGGGCGTGGCCTGCTTCCCGCTGACTCCAACACTCTTATCCAACTTCCTGTTTAGTCAGTTTATCAGCCTCTCTGTCGTCGAAGGTGGAGTAATGAACGTTTTCAAAAAATTATTTCACGACACTTCCGCCATCTTGAGGCCAAATTAAAGGTTTTATTTTTAGGATCCAGGAATCTAAAATACTCCAGAGTAAACGCCTCCCCGCTCCGTCCTCCACCTCCGCGTGGTCACAGATCTTCCACCAACGCAGTGCCTTCAGTCGACGTCGGAGCTACAGAAACCTCAAAGGGAAAAAGTGACAGCAGGTGGGACCCGACCACACAGAACTTTCATTGTGATTGCGTTAAGAGTTTCAAGGCTGTGACCTCACATCAGTCATTTCACAAAGCTTCTGGTCTTGATCTGACGCATCGTGCTAGGAACCCTGCTCATGTCCATGATGCAAAAACCTTCTGAAAACATTCCTGTTTGGTGTTATTTGTAATGTTTGTATGTGCTGCAGAGAGACGAAGATGTTGAGTGACATTTATAAGAGATCTATATATATATATTCTATATTTTATTTGTATTTAAAGCTAGATATTATGAAAAGACAAGCTAACGAGTGCTGTGACGTGTTTCCAGAAGTACTTATGACTAGTCTGAGGATGTTCTTCTCATGTCTAATTATTGTGTCGTGTTGCAACAAAGATTACAAAATGTTAACTATGATTAGCGGCGTAGAGATGCTGATGGCTGTGTTGCTGTATGATGATTTTGTGCGTACATGAGTGTTTTTGCCATATTTGTAACAGCTCGTCCTAACGGATTCTTGGGAGGGACACTTATTTTTCTATGATGATTTGTACGTTTTCAGAAAATGTTTGAAATCTGGAGACAGGAGTCTGACTGGGTGTGAAACGAGAAGAGAGCCGAGAGGGTGAGACGATGGTGGGCGATGGGGGGAAAAGGAAGTAGCAGGTTGGAAAAGAAAGTGCAGAGATGTGGTTTGATACACTTGAAGACCTTCGTGAGACGTTTGAGTCCAGATGTTTTTTATTTCTCTGCTCAAACAGATCTAAATTTCACGAATAGTGCTAGCAATATTCTATATATGAGTTTAGACTGTAACACAGTAACTGTGTTGGGTATACGAGGCGTATTTTTTAGCTATATATGAGTATCGTTGTGGCAAAAGCATTTATTCGCAATATTTTCCCGTCTCAACGTCTGTCAAACTGTGCTGGATGTTTTGTAATACCTGCAAAACAAATATGGTCTTTGTATTTATTACCTGAAATTTTTTTTCTATTGTGAAGATTTAAGTACATTGTCTATTTTATATATTAATTATAATAAATGTTGTACATATTGTACATAAAATGCTGTTTGTGTGTGCTGGATTGGAGCAGAAATCCTGATACGTTTCAGACTTAAACATAAATACAGGCTAAACATTTTATTATTTCTGTTCATTTGACACTGAAACATTGAGCAGCTCAGAACAAGAAATCAAAAGATATTGAAACGTTGTGTTCAACAGCCTAAGCTAGCTGCTGCAGCAGCTTCAGACGCCACTGGATACCATCACAGCAGAGAAATGAGCCCAGTTCAGGAGCATCGCAAGTTTTTGAGTCACTTGTAACAAAAATAATCCAAGTACCTAGAAAGAGCAGCAGCTCCTATGCCCACCGCCCTCACCTTCAGCTGAGTCAAGTTATAATAAGAAATCCTCATTTCCTCTAATAAAACACAAAAACAGAACAAGCACACTGAGTTTTGTAGTGATGGGCTGAGAATCTCGCTTTGTCGCCCCCTGGTGTTCACAGTGAGCTACAACCACAAAGAGAAGTGAGCCACGCTGCGTTCAGGTGAGTCAGGAACTCCAGCTAGGATTAAAGAAACCTCACCTGTGGAAGGATTTAGTGTTTTATTAACAAGAACAATCAAGATGACTCATCTGAAACTAGTGTCACCATTTATGTCAGCTAAGATTTCAGGACAAGACTGAGAGACCAACATGTTTAAGATAAAACGAGTTTAATACTGAGCTGTAAACAGAAGTTATTTTAGTGGGTGAGTTTGGATAAACAGTCATTAAATATGACCAATCAGAGGTGAATAATTCAGATTTTATGGGATATTTCCTTTTTATGGGTCCTTTATAAAGTTTTTTTTTACCACCTTACCTGTTGTAGCTTCCTGAACAGCTTCTGCTAATTCCTACAGGACTGATAAGCTAACAGCTAGTAGCTTCCTGAACAGCCTGTTACTTTCTACAGGGCTGATAAGCTAACAGCTAGTAGCTTCCTGAACAGCCTTTGTTACTTCCTATAGGACTGATAAGCTAACAGCTAGTTTGAACTCCAGTAAGACCAAAGTGTGATTCTGTTGTCCTAAAGAGCTCGAATCTCCTAAATTTCACAGCAGTTTGACATAATTTAATAAGCCTTCAGATTTGTCAGTTTTTTTCTGTTAATTTTATTAAAAGGTTCTTTACAAGCGTACATCTTACAACTACAGCAACAATGCAGCAAATCCAGCAGGGATTTCTTATTTCTGCCCCAAAAAACTTAATGTGAATCTGAATACCTTTTTAAGACAGCAGCAAATTCATCTTGGTCTTGGATGTACTCTGGTTAGCTATTAGCTTACTGCTTCTGTCTAATGTAAATGTTATTTCTCCAAACAGAGGCTGTTCAGAAAGCTAACAGGTAAGATTATGCTCAGCTCTGACACTGAAGCAAACACCAAAGTGGCCCCCAAACCCCTTTAAGGTCAAATTGAAATAATTTTAGTTCCAAATGGTTGAAATGTGACTGTTCCCTCACCAGCGTAAGGCAATAAACAGAAATCAACCTACCGGACACTTACTCCACCACTCATGGCAGATGAAATTAAACCTGATTCATCACCTGTTGAAAGCTTAGATACAATGATGTCATGAGGGTTAAATATTGTTGACAATAGTCTAAACTGTAGAGTTTTGACTCAGGGTTTGATCTAAAACACATTTTGCTGCTGCTGCGTTTTGTTCTTTAGTCCAACTGGAGCAGATGAAACGTCAATGCCTCCCTCCCATCACCGTGCTCCCGTCGATGACCACATTGATCCATGTGGGTGATGGCGGCTCTTGTTTTGACAGCTGGCCCAGTCTACTTCCAGGTCACTTTCCCATTCCATCACAATCCATTTTACAACACGGAAACAACTTTAAGCACATTTATCTACTTTACAGACAAACCGGTTTGTCAGACCTTTGCAAACAACTACCAAAACAAAATTCTGAGTTAGCAAAATAAATGTCTTTGATAATAAATTTTCATTCCATCCACAGAAAAATATTTAAAACTCAAACCTTGTTTTTATCATAAACCTATAGACACCATTCTGGAACTGAAGCCAGACAGCTGAGAGGACTGCGCTGCCACTGAAACATGGCTCATCTGAAGGATAAAAATACGCTTCAACCACAGCAGGAGAAGCTTTTGCTTCAGATGTTTAATAGGATTTCTAGTGCTGGAGATGTGACTCAGGAACTGTCCAAGTTTACACAATCACCACTTGTCCCCCCACAATGAGCCGTCGGGGTAATGTGGGCACAGGAGTGTTCATGCAGCAGACCACTGGATTTGGGACCAGTCACCCGCTGGGGAAGGTTCAGCTGCAGGAACCAGACGGGCTGATCTGGAGTTCTAGAACTCATCATCAGAGCTGAGCAGGAGCGTTTTCTCCGTGTCGCCGCAGGCGCTGACGGTACTGTGGGCCCGGGAGACGGGCGGCGCCGCCCCCTGCTCTAGTGTGGACTGCTGCGTGTACTGCTGGTAAGCCGGGGAGAAGTTGTGGATGGCGTCCTGGACCATGTCCCCGGGGCTCATCGTCTCCTTTAGGCTGCTGGAGATGCTCTTCATCGGGGCGCAGCGGCCTGTGGAGCAAAGAGGAGGAGAGGGAGTTAGAGCCCAAAAGGAGAGAGGAGGAGAGGGAGTTAGAGCCCAAAAGGAGAGAGGAGAGGGAGTTAGAGCCCAAAAGGAGACAGGAGGAGAGGAAGCTAGAGCCCAAAAGGACACAGGAGGAGAGGGAGTTAGAGCCCAAAAAGTGAGAGGAGGAGAGGAAGTTAGAGCCCAAAAGGAGAGAAGAGGAGAGGGAGTTAGAGCCCAAAAGGAGGAGAGGGAGTTAGAGCCCAAAAAGTGAGAGGAGGAGAGGAAGTTAGAGCCCAAAAGGAGAGAGGAGGAGAGGGAGTTAGAGCCCAAAAGGAGACAGGAGGAGAGGGAGTTAGAGCTCAAAAGGAGACAGGAGGAGAAGGAGATAGAGCCCAAATGGAGACAGGAGGAGAGGGAGTTAGAGCCCAAAAGGAGGAGAGGGAGTTAGAGCTCAAAAGGAGACAGGAAGAGAGGGAGTTAGAGCCCAAAAGGAGACAGGAGGAGAAGGAGTTACAGCCCAAAAGGAGACAGGAGGAGAATGAGTTAGAGCCCAAAAGGAGACAGGAGGAGAATGAGTTAGAGCTCAAAAGGAGACAGGAGGAGAATGAGTTAAAGCCCAAAAGGAGACAGGAGGAGAGGGAGTTAGAGCCCAAAAGGAGACAGGAGGAGAACACAGAACGAATGATGGGAAAAAAGGTGGAGAAGAGGAAGAAAAGTGACTCTATACAAGAGCTGGTAGAAGGAGGGTGAAAAAAAAACTGAAATCTGTGATCTAGTGTCGGGGGGAGAATTAAGAGCATTAACAACTGGAAAAGCGAGACAGACAGTGTGATAAGAGACAGAAAAGAACAAAGAAAGGACGACAGGATGATTAGAACGAACCACAAAAACAAAACAAGTGATTGTAAAGCCTGGATGAAAAGAGACCAAAAACAGAATGAAGGTTTCAGGTATGGTCATGTGGGAGGGTTTGGAACCATTAACATCCTCCATTTTTGAACAACCTTAGCTTAGAGAACTACAGATTAGCTTTGACCAGATTGATGAGCTAACAGCTAGTATAAGCAGGAGCAAAGCCAATTCCTGGTGTTCTAAAAGAACTCTAACTGCAGAAATACCTCCAGTAAACATCTCGTCACACCGTTTTTCTGCCAGAAATGTTATATTTCAGCAGGAAATGTGTCGTAGTGCACAGGAAGTGCTGCTGCAGCTACAAAATCCTTTGTTAACTGCTGCATGTTGAACAACTGATAGCAGTAATAGTTCATAATTAAACATCAGCTTGAATCAGTATGAAAAAGTTGACTCAGATTAGCTGTAAACTCTTCAATCCAGTTCAGAAGTAATCTCTACTTCTTCACAATGAGGCTGATCCAAGAGATATCTGTTCACAACCTCTCCTCAGATCCCCACTTCAATAATCTGAATTTAGAAGTGTGACTTCAACAGAACCGAGAGGATGCGTGACACAAGAAGAACCTACCAAACTCTCCGTGTGCAGGAAGAAGTCCTTTCAGGAGCAGCAGAGAAGAAAAGACAGAAATGAAGACAGATCAAACAGGAAACAAGGAAATGACAAAGAGTACAGGATTTATTCAAAATATCATTCATGAAAGAAAAAAGACGAAACAGAAGGGAAGCTAAAGGAAGAAAAGTGACTGGAACCAGTGGGATTAAAGAGATGTCAGCACCAGACACTCTTCTCACCGCGTGAGTCAAAACTTTTATCCATGTAGACTCGATAAGTGAAGGCGTGTCGCAGGGCCAGCGCAGCAAAAAACATCTCGATGCAGATGATGAAGTTCTGGTAACCAGCGGCGACCGTGCCCTCTCCAACGGACACCTCCAAGGAGTTAATCTGAGGGATGGCCCCGCACTTCTCCAGGATAGCCAGCAGCATGCCTGAACACAAATACAACCGAGCCACGTCTCTTTCATGACCTCGTATGGGTCAAGGTCAACAGGTCTGATATCGTATGAAGACTTCCTACCCTGCCAGAAGGAGAGGAAGATGACGGACTTGACCACAAAGAACTTGAGCATGGGGCTGTAGGGGCTGAGCAGCTCCCGGGTGGTGAAGTAGAAGAGGAAGAGAGCGTAGAGGGACAGGCTGACGGAGATGTTGTAGATGATGGTCACATACAGGTAACCGCTGGCAACGCTGCAGAGGGAAATGACCAACAGCAACACTTTCAGACACACCACAGGCCAGGACTACAGGTCCACCTGAAGCTAGGGCTAGCATGTCATTAGCATAAAGCTAATAATCATGTCATTAGCGCTAGATCATCATCAGTTATCCTGGAGCTAAACTGGTTCAGTTGGTGGATCATCAGCTGTTCCCAGGTGCAGCACTCACTTAAAGTCTCCATCTTTATATTTCCCATAAGCCTGCAGGATCACAGTGATGATGGCCATCAGCGGCTTCACTACACAGAACTGCAACGTGGCCTGCTTACAGAACCTCAGGAACCCAATGGAGTAGGCCTTTCCTCTCAGACAGCAGGTACCGTACAGGCAGCTGGACCTGCACACACACACACGCACGCACGCACACACACACAGCATCATAAATGGGGACGTTCATCTGCAGAGAGACAGATTATCTCTTCATCCTGAAACCTACTCGATGGGTTTCCCACGGATCTCTGCCATGATGGCGCTCTCTCCTCCCAGATACTCGTAACACAGACTCAGGAAGTTGTAAATCACAAAGGCTGTGGAGAGACAAACCACAGAGCAGGATGGTTAGAGTTAATCTCCACACCTGGGACCGCTCCTCTGTGTTTTTAGATGTTCCAGCTGGGACAAGGTTAGCATAAACTGGAAATACAGCTAGCATTTGTCTGTCACATCAAAACAAGGACGTCACTTCAAGTCAAACTGGTTTCAGCTACATCACAGGTTATAAAGCACCTTTCACACCCATGAGTGCTGTACGACACAGGAAAGGGTTTCAAAGCAATCACACGATCTGCCTTTGATGCCTTAAAAACAGATTTGCAACAGCATCTCAGTGAGATGTTTAACAAGATCTCATTTTTAATATCAGATTTCCCTCCAGAAGGTCTCACTGGTTAGATCAGCGATCAACAAGGCTCAGGAGTGACTTTATGCAGCTCAAAAAGCTGTTAGATGATCTAAGTCAGCAAGGTTTAGTGACGATTAACGGTTCCAACTAAACAAACATCAGTTTTAAACTCATCTGGTAGAATGATGGAGTTGGATCAGCTGTAGATCAACATCCAATGAGAGTTTTGGTTCATCAAACACAAAAACATTATCCGCCGACTCTCCTGTTGCTGTAGGCTGTTCCACAAGGAAAGATCCCAGTTCCTCCACTGGTATTAAGCACAACATCAGCAAACGTGCTCTACCGAGTGTCAGGTTAAAGGGTTAGAGGCTCCAGCCTACATAAAAAAATCGTATTATTCCCCACGGACACACAAGAAGCCCGTGCTGTCAGAGGAAAGAATTATTTATAGTTCCCAGAACTTTTCAGCTCAGAGGTGGGCCGAGGCAGAACCATTAGCTATCGGGTTGTTTTCCAGTGGAACCAGTTCTGGGTATGTGATGCATCCACCTATGATCTATAGATCCTGTACCTTCATGTCTGGTTTCATGTGTTGTCCTAGCAACACAGGCCAGGATTCAACTAGATGTTCTTCTGCTGAAGTCTTAATCATGAATTAGCGGTCTCTAATTATGGTGATCGAGTGTTAGCCACCACACACGGTGTATTAAAAACACGCACGCCTTCCCTGTCTGAATAACAGCCCCATCTCCTGTGACCGGTGGGTAATCTCCTGCCTCACTAAGAGGCAGGTGACGATCAAGAAGAAGCTCAAGAAAAACACGACAAGGCTAATCCTGTTAGCCCCCGAGGAACTCCCCGTCTGTCTGTCTACATGTCTACAGGCTCAGGGCGGATGGGTCTGGGCGAGATAAAACAGCGTGTGTGTGTGTGTGTTTGGTATGAGGAGGGCGTGAGTCTGATGCAGTTCACAAAGTGTTTCTGACTTGCCGTTGCGTCAGCACTCTGCAGCCGAGTGTTTCGACGTCCTTTTGTCCCTGTGCTGGTCCTCCACCCACGCGCTGGCTCTGACTGATGTCAGACAAAAGCGAGGGCAGAAGATGCCACACATGCCTTTTGTTGTGGGAAAGCCTTAAAAGTCAACAGAGGAGACAGCAGAGAACTGGTTGATCAGCTCTGAGGAGCCCTCTCTGTTGTTTACCATTATGCTCCTTCACTTCTCCCCCAAAGGACGCCCGTCTCCAGTGCCGGTTGCCACGGTGATACAGTAAGCCTACACACAATGAGACGCAGAACTTTGCAGCAAGTTTGGTAGAGGAGAATTCATTATGCAACGCAGCCAGTTTTGGTTTGACGGGCAGGATTTGCAAGCGCAGTTGCCATGCAACAAGTTTCCGAGGAAAAGATCGGAGACGGAATTGTAAGGAGATGAGAGTAAAGCAGGAGGAGAAGGGGAGAGAGAGGGATGAGATGGGGAAGGACAAAGGTATGGAGGAAGGACATACCATGAAAGGAAGGGAAGAAAAACGAGGAGGCGGCCATCCATCTGTGTGACGACCATTTTCACAACACTTCCTGCCAAAAGCAGAAGCATGCGTAGAGCGCTAACCGTCATCGGTTTGAAAATCAGGACACAACTATTTCTATCCTCATGGTGTCAACGAGAACAAAGAGGGTAGGGAGTCAACTGCCTCTATCCTAAACGTCACCAGACGACTCACAAATATGGTCCTCATTCACCTGAGGGTCACAAACAGCTGCTTTAGAAATAAGTTCCAGCAGATTACTGGTAAAGTTACACAAGAGTCCACGCAGGATAAAAGCAAAAGAGGCGAGGGAAACGTCCTCCAAGGCCCTGATCTCGTCTCGTCTTTACTTCTGGGTGTTTGCTTTGTGACAGAGATCTGATTATTGATCTAACTCGTTCACAATCTTTTATCAAAAGCTTTTAATATATAACTTACCCTCATAACAGTCCCTGATGGTGTCAAAGTAAACGTAGTACTGGTCGTTGGTGAAGAAGAGGAGGCTGAGCCAGGAATCAAAGGCATAGATGGGCACGATGAAGAGGATGCGCACAATGTGGCGCTGCTCTCGGGGAGAGGTGTAGAAACGGAGGTGCATGTAGATCTGGAACGCAGGAAAGGCGTTTTAAACCTCAGCTGATGGTTCTGTTTACAAACATCAACACGGTTTCCACCTGGGCTTCCATAGCAGCTCTTCTCTGCTTCTACAGCAGTGCTGTGTTTATTCACGTTCACAGACATGATCAGCTGTTAGATAATTCATCTTAAACGGTTGGTTCCTACTTGCATTTTAAACTAAATAGTCCTTTGATGTATTTCTAATGCTAATAGACTTGGCGTTAGGCTTCTGATCATGATTTTAGTTGGATCAAAATTAAGTTCATGGTTGAAATCCCCAACTCTGCCACCCACAGATGAATATGGTGCCTCAATCCTGTCTCACAACATAAATCACCGTTTTAATATATTGTATAAAATAAGTGTGATTATGATTTTTGCTGCCCATAATCAAGCTAAGCTGAAACAGAATATACCTTTAAACCATTTTGAAGATGGCAGAAACTTAATCATGACCTGAAATTAAAACATTATATTTAATTAAACATACATTTATATATTTTAAAACTTTGCATCACAAGTAAATAAAATAGGGGTGGGACTCGATTAAAAAAATTAATCTAATTAATTAGAGGCTTTGTAATGAATTAATCTTGATTAATCGCATTTTAATCGTTCAAGAAAATTTGCCCCGAAAGCAATTTTTTATTAAAAATGAGACAGAGAATCAAACAATAGTCATTGACATTATTATTGTAAACACAAGCTCTTTTAATTTCTTTTAAAAAATGCTTTTAAATTGTATTTCAATTCAAAACAGGAGAATATATATATATATATATATATATATATATATATATATATATCACTGGCAAAAATAGGACAGACCTAAATACTATTTTAAGTACATTTTGATAATGGTATTGTCTTTAAAATAATAATAACAATAATAATAATAAGTTGATAGAATGTGTGTGCAATTTGATTTGATTTAGCATCATTAGAGACAGAAGTGAAGGCAAAAAACACATGAAGAGGGATTTCTGAATGTAGTTTTAGTTTTGTTTGGAGCACATAACAAAGGTTTACAAGGTCTAGATTAATATTTAGGGCATGGATTTTGCTGCTAAACTTCAACATCCCCCAGTTGGGGGACCCTCGGGCTTAAAGGATTAAATGCGTACATTTTTTAACGCGTTATTTTTTTCTAATTAATTAATCATAATTAACGTGTTAAATTCCCACCCCTAAAATAAAAATGTATTTATCTTATGAAGACTTAAAGATCTGAAAGGAGAAATAAACCTAAAATCACATTTTTATAGGTGTTATCACTAGTGTGTGTTAACTATAATTAATATCACTGGTCTGATATAACAGGACTGTAGGAGAGAGCTCTTTTATCTGCTGACAAGCTTCCCTCATGCCGATGTTTTTGTGCTTTGCAGCACAAACACCTGTGAGGGACGTTGCCAAGCAACCCCTGGTCTTCTCTGGGCCTTCTGTTTGTATTCAGAGGATCACCTCACCTGTGGGTTGAGTAACACCTGCTAAAGCTAGTCCGTCTTCTTCATTAAACAACAACACACTTCAGAAAACACAATTCATTCCTCCAAACAAAAGTTAAAGCTTGATGATTTAAACACCAGGTACCTGGTGACAGGTGAGGATGAGCGCAATCCAGACAAAAAATCCAGACACGGCCTGCGCCGCCGGGGTCATCAGGAAGATAGGCTGGTCCGTGCCCAGGAGCGGGGCTTCGGAGAGCCATGAAATGTTGGGCCCCATCGGCACGGCGGAGGGTGGAGGTCTGGGATCCCCGACGAGAGGAGAGTCCTCTCCCGGCCTCTCGGAGAGCGGCACGTCTCTCCTCCACAGCCTCAACATCTGCAAACAAACATTCAGCTAGCAATCATCAACCTGGACTATTGATCACACGCTGCTGCGCGTTATCCGAGTAATCAGTAATCTGACAATAAACAGCATGGTCAACCTTTAACAGTAGCTAAAGAATACGTATGAGCTCACATATTGATCTCTGTAAGGTTCTACATTCCTTCTGATCACATCCACATGTCTTCCACACAAGTGTGGCTTAAACTGGAAATACGAGTTCATAAGATTAAAGAGCAGATTTTAAAGGTGTGGTTCACTCGTTTAATCAATGCATTTGAAATGGTCTGGTGACAAAAAGCCCCGATGCACCTGTTTAGGAACTAGAAGTGAGAGAGATCAGAGTCGAGCTGAACACGGCAGGATCTGGAGTCTTATTTCCTGATATGTGGACATCTCTCCTCTGATTGGCTAACAGCAACACGACTCTACCACTGACTCTGTTTGCTCTGCAACGTTGATGTTTTATCTCCACAAATAACACAAGCCTGGAGGAGTTCTGCTGTGTGGTGGAGTTGCTAATGCTAACGGTTAGCTTCTACTAGCCCAGACGTTCTCTGCTGTTTCCTGGATGCTAAACCAACAACAGCCTTCCCCGTCGTGAGTCAAGATGGGTGAGTCCATGAATATTCAGTGACAGTGTGACGTAGATCTGTCAGGATTTTCTAATCCTAGAGTTTCACCTAGAGTCTATTTTCTATCAGAAGCTAAAGCAGGAGATAGGTGGAGGAGACTATTTTCATGTTCAGCCTGCAGGAAAAACTCAAAAGTGACCCATTAGAATCAGAAATAATAATTAAAAGTATTTTTTCAGTGAACCACACCATTAAAAGCTAGCAAACATGATGACATCATTTAGCTACTCTGGTGTCTCTGCTTGCTACTACTGGATAATTGCATAGATGTTTACAGAAAGACCAGTTTCCTAATGATTAGTTCTAGATTAGATCCAGCTCAAGATTTCTTAAAAACAAAAGAATCCAGCTCCGTTTGCTCCCAGAGTTAAGGTCGGGACCCCCACGGTGGGTGATGAGACAACAGGTGGGGGTCGTGGGAAGAACTACAGAAAATAAATTCACTTTAACCTTCAGAGACCTGAGCTTTTGTTTGGTGTGCATTTTTTAAATCTCAGATTATTAGGACCTCATAAACAAACATCAGTATCGCTTTACCACTCACCAAGCAAGAGTTAGGGCCACTTTTATGCTAAAATGCTTGGGTTTGACTTTCAAAACAAAGAATTTTTGAATTTTTCATTAATGATGACATGATCCTGGATGTTTTATTCTGTACGTGTTTTTATCCCTACATAGTAGGACCAGTGATCCATCCCAGAGCATGACTGAATTTAGGTCAGTATGAACAAAAGATGTGATTTATGTGGCTTCCACATGCTTCAGAAGATCTGAGTGGCAGAAGCAGAGAGGAAACGTTACACGAGTGGAAAATGACAGTGGGGGTGTGCAATGAATCAAACTGGTATTTTAATTTTAACATCAGCTCAAAAAGTTCACACAAAAAAAATTCAATGGACAAAAACATTATGGAACATAATTCACGCTGTTAATATGTTTTTAAGTGTATTCTGGTTAATGTGAAATGCAGTCTCAAGGCTCAGAAGGCTGGAGTCACGTGGTTGTGTTTCAAAATATCAAAGCAAGTAAAGCTGGAAGCACGAGGGCAAAACACACTAGTGATGGTAAACTCGATTCTTTTTACTGAATCGAGTTTGAATGAGTCACTCACCAAAATGAATCGGGTTTTCGAGTCATTTGAGTCACTGAGTCAGTTGCCCAGAGTGCAAAAATAAAATCTACATTTTCACTCAAACTTAATTTGCTCCTCTTTCTATGTAAATCCTACTGCTAAGATGAGTGATTGAAAAAAACTATCCATTTTATACACTGAAATTCATTTTTTAAAATAGTGGTGGAACTGAAATATTATATTTTTTCTGCTTATTATATTTGCAAAAAGAAAAAGGTGTAGACTGAATATGGCGTCAGTCACACTATCAAAGTTCAGCTCAGGTGAAGGAGCGACTCTTCCCCTGTAACAGCCTGAGTTTCTACAGCTGACAGCCAGGAGGGAGAGGTGAGTGTGCTTGTAGTACCGCGAGCTTCCACTGGGGGACTCCTATGAGCTGAAACCCGGGTGGGAGTAGTGAGTGATCCATACCGCGAGCTGCGTGAATACTGACTCATGAGCTGAGCAAGGATAGGGGTTAGTGATTCGTATGTAATTACACAAGCTTCCACTGGGGGACTCATACGAGCTGAAACTCGGTTGGGAGTTGTTGTGAGTGACCCTACCGCGAGCTACGCGAGTCATGACTCATGAGCTGAGCAAGGATAGGGGTTAGTGATTCGTATGTAATTACACGAGCTTCCACTGGGAGACTCCTATGAACTGAAATCCGGTTGGGCAGCGTGAGTCATGACTCATGAGCTGAGCCAGGTTAGCGGTACTGCGAGCCTCCACTCCAAGGAGTGACTCGTTTGAGCTGAAACCCGCGAGGGAGGGGGTGAGTGACTCTGAGTGAGGCCCGCTACGGAGGAACTGAATGATTCGTTCATGCTACGATTTAGCACCGGACATTTTAAGCTAGCTTTCAGGAAGGGAGGGGGTGAGTGATTCGAACGTGCTGTTAGCAGAGCGATGCTACTGGGAACTAATGAGCTTCCAGGCCAGAGCAGGTAAGAAAATGCTTTTATTAAGAAACTGGTTGTTATTTTTTTCCAGAATTTTAATGATAAGCTAGATATATTTCTACTAATGAAATTAGTTTGCTAACAGTAACAGGGACGAGTCAGTAAATGAGTCAGTTGGGATTGTGACTCGTGATTCGTGAGTCAGTAAAGTGATTCTCGAGTATTGAACGATTCGTTCATGACTCGCACATCACTAAAACACACTGATACACTTCCATCATTTTCATTTCCCCTACACACTGTAGCGCATAACTCAGATCATTTTTAAAAACACATTTGGACATCTGGGCTCCCTTCTCCCACCTCTTCTCTGCTTTTATAGCAGCAGTGTGTGTCCATGTTACCTTCAAGTGATCAGTCAGGTTTAAAATTAATCAGTGTGTGTCCACAGACAGAGATAAATCAGATTCTGTGCTGTGTTAGTTAACGCTGTATAATTTTCCCCAACTCTGAGTATTTTCAGTCTGGATCAGAAGAGTCATGGTTCTATTTTTCCACAGGTGTGCAGCCCGGACAAACGTGTTCTTGTGTTTTTGTTCTAATCAGTCAGAAGCCTCGGCATCAAAGAGTTGAAATGGATGATGAATTTTTGACAAATACCTTAAAAAAATATGCATATGGGTCCTAAAAAGGTAACGGAGGGGTTGTTGTTATTGTTGGTTTTTTTTTGGGGGGGGGTCAAACCCCCCTCCCCCCCACCACCCACCAGGAGTGAAAACATCAGCACCCAGTGCACAATACCACTGTCAGGGAAATGATGCTGAGGCAAAGGGACATCTGTGTGTTTCATTTGGAAGGCAAAAAGGTCTCACACACACACACGCACGCACACACACACACACACACACACACACACACACACACACACACAGGAATAATATATTAGAGGCAGGGGGTTTAGGAATAAAGCAACAGATGGAAAGGGGCGCTGCTGGGAAGCAGACTGGGTGTGTGCCTCCACAACACAGTGGGTAATAATAATATTAGTGTCAGCCAGACTGGATTATATCGTTGTGGCAATAACAACACAATAAATGACTCCATTTCCAAACAACCCATAACTCATTTAAACTTTTCTTTTGTTGTGCTGCTAGAAATAAAGCAAACTGGTGGATAGATCTGGTTTAACAAGCTTATATCCTATAAAGGTGACGCTCGTTTTCAAACAAAATGAACAAGAAAGCATAACTAGACCTTATTTACTGCGTGAGGAATGTTTATCACGGAGTTTTTGACGTTTTCCTGTCCTTATTAGTGCTCAGACTCACCTGGCGAAATGACCTCCTGCTTTGAAAAATTCCCTCCGCTTCTTTAAACAAACTCTTGGTCCAGAATTGCCCCAAACGGCCTTAATTGTTAGAGGCGCACCGTTGCTGCCAGGACATCCATGTTGATTCCTCAGCGGACTGCCCCGTTAACCGTCCCTCCAAAAGAACACACGTCTAAAGTTTCACTCGCATAATTAACAGCCTCCTGCCTCTGTCTTTACTGCTCCTGTTTGTCCACTTGAGCTTCTAAAGTCGGTGTTTTGAGGAGTTGAGGCAGTAAAGTCGGTCATTCCTCCCCCGCTAGGCTCCGCTGTAAAACCAATCCCCTTCGGATTAACGCCACATCACACCAGCCCCGCCCCCTCCGCGAGGACAATCCTCTTAGCCAATCACAATCACGTCACCCGGAAAAGGGCGGGGGTTATGTCCTGGACGCAGTGCGCTTGCGCAGGTTTATTTTGAGCTCAACAGCGTTGAGATGAAGCCGATGAAGCACGAGCTGTTCCCACGCGCTGCAGCTCTTGTTTACAACTTCCGGTCCTAAATATGTAATAATATGTGGGCAGTAAATGCGCAGAATAATAACTCCAGGTTAAAAATGAATTTTCCGAGCTGTCTTAAGGGCTTTTAAGGACTTTCCTGTACGTGATGTTTATATTTTTGTCTTGCTATAGATGGAAAAGCACCAGGGAACACATCATTTAGTATATCTGTCAGATTATGATATATTTAATCGGTCTGTTTCTCTGGGTAGTGCTTCATGAAACTGTTTTTATGATTTCAGGGATTTTTGGCTCACTGGGTCCTCAGAGCTCCCACAAATTTAAATCTGAAATCAGACCACATAAATTCATAACAATCAGAGCTGAGTGCTCTTTGGTATTTAGTTATGTTGGGAATGGATTTGGTCTAATGCTACAATCCTCCAAAACGATGCAAACTGGAAGAACATCTCTGTTAAAGAGCACTCTCATCTACAAACACACCCCTTCAGCAGCTCTGATGACTCTGACCTCTGACAGCTTTTTGTCATCATGTTTATTGTAATGTTATTGGAAATGTGTGACATAGCTCCACATTTTTTATTTAATTGAATATTTGGAACATATGGCCAGAGAATTCAGTTCAACAATGCTGTTCGTAGTTATTTATACAAATGACGGTTAGATTAAATTTAGTTCAGCTAGATGGAATCTGACTCTTTCCTGTGTCCAACATTCGTAAACCTAAGAAACAAAAAAAAAAATCACTTTTGAAATTCACTTGCTCTAATCAGGATTGGAAGTTTATTGGAAAAAGAGAGATAATGGCTAAGTGAGGCACAGGAAGTTCCAAAAAGGTAAAATTTTCATATCTTTTTAAAATGTCCCTGCAAGCAGTCGGGTGTTTTCACTGACTTTTAAAAGGTTTGGTATCAACATTCCTTCACATTTTCTTTAACTGATGGTAAAGTGACACATAAGTCACCACTTTAGGCGTCACTCCAAACACTGCCACCTACTGGCCACCTATGAAGTGGCAATAACAGAATTGTTTTATTGT
Source organism: Aphyosemion australe (assembly GCA_006937985.1). Lineage (NCBI taxonomy): Eukaryota > Metazoa > Chordata > Actinopteri > Cyprinodontiformes > Nothobranchiidae > Aphyosemion > Aphyosemion australe. The sequence continues at coordinate 715,174 of SSNS01000277.1, read as the reverse complement.
ATTAATATTATTCATTAATTTTTCAAACACATTTTATCAAATCAAATAACAAATTTTAAAGTTTACTCAACGTTTGAAAGACTTTCTATAATAAGTGTTTTACTTTTTAATGAGTTTAAATTTATTTTCTAAGCATAATTTATGCTTGAAAAGGTTAAAATATAGAAAGAAAATCCATCAAACTTTCTCTTTAGTTATTTATTTATTGCATTTTTCTACCCAAATGCGAAATGGAACATATTGTGTTTTTGAGAAAGATGCAAAAAAGTACAATTTGAACTTTAAAATGTTCTTAGCAACATTTACGTTGCACAAACAAAACAAGACCACTCTGAATATGAAATGTATGACCAGAAGTCAGATTAAGGTGTGTATATTTTTATTGAGTCAGAAAATATACACAAGTATAGTTAGAAAGTTGAAGCGTGGTAGAGAAATATACAGAACATCCATTCATCCAGACTCACACTGGTCTGATCTCTGCTAAATACTCTTTATTCTGTTTACATGAATCTTCCTGTCATCGTCTGTCAGTGATCAACCCAACACACTCACACGCGCGCGCGCGCACACACGCGCATGTACGCACGCACGCATACACATAAACACACACACACACGTGCACACACACGCACACATACGCACACACACACACATGTACGCACGCACGCATGCACACACACATGCACGCATACGCACACACACACGCATGTCCAAACACACACATGCACGCACACACACACGTACGCATGCGCACACACACAAACACACACACGCATACGCACACACACACACACACATGTACGCACGCACACACACACACATGCATGCACGCACGCATACACACACACACACGCATGCGCAAACACACACATGCACGCACATGCACACACACACATATGCATGCACACGCATATGCACACACACATATGCATGCACACGCACACACACACACATGCACACACATGCACACGCACACACATATGCACACACACACACACACATGCATGCACACGCATATGCGCGCACACACACACCTGCATGCACACACACACGCACGCATTCACACACATGCATGCAAACACATACACTCACATGCACGCACACACACGCACGCACACACACGCACACACACGCACACAAAGGGTTTATCATCAAATTCATTTACAGTTCAGTTTTTTGCTTCGAGGATGTAAGAATATTTCTTCTCAGTCCCATCTCTGATAAATAAATCTGTCACATTCTGGCGAAACTTATCTACACCTTTTCTGTACATGATGTATAAAATGGAAAAACAAAAATAGAGAAAATGTGACACCAGACTTGTTGACATCCAGGATAACATAACTTCCTCAAGTCTTTTCATACCTGGAGGTACAAGCTGGCCTAAGGCTTCATCGTATCACACAGTCTTCCACGTCTCAGGCTTTAGTTTGATACAGAACAGGGACCGTTCTGCCCTCTGTCATAATTCATCCCTCTCTTCCCCTCTATGGTTCTTCTATTTAGACTCTTTAGGCTGAAAGCAAAGAAATATTTAAGACAATGACATGAGCGAACTGATCTCTGACTGGTCTCCATCGCAGCTTCTCCTCTGTTTTGTTTCTCAGGGATGTTTGAATACTCTTTTGTTTCTAATAATACCAGAAGGTAACATATTGAGTTTAAATGAGCCCACAAGTAAACCTCAGGGATTAAACTGAGTTCTTTTGTGCACTTTGATGTATTTTTTAGTGTTGTGCAGTTGGAGCCTCTGAGTTGACATGAAGATGAGCGAAGCGGGTCTGGAGATCGTCCAGTCTTTCCCTCCACCTGATTTGTAAAGCAGAACCAGACGTTTCCAGCGTGAAGGTTGATCCAGTCTCTGTTTCTGGGCTTGCTCACACGGAGACAGATCCTCTCAATCCTCGTTTGATCCTTCTTTACTCATTCACGATTTCCATTCATCCGTTTGAAAAAGTTTGGGGTGTTTGATGCCTCCAGCTGCTGAAACACGACACAAACACAACAGGATGAGATAATTTCAGCGTGACTGTAATAAAGTTTTATATAATTTATGTCTGGATTAGAAAAAACAAAAAAAATAACATTATTTGTAATAAATACATTTTAAAATAGTCACAAGGTTATGTGAATTGCCACCATTGAGTTGTGGGGTGCCACAAGCAAGTGCCTTGGGACCATTCTTATTTTCCAGTTTTTATTAATGACTTACCCTTAATTATAAATCTATTGTAATGTACGCAGATGATTCCACAATTTATACTTCTGCAGACACAAATATTGAATTGAACAGGATTTTAAACGAAGATCTAGCAGTAACAGACACATGGATGACAAGAAACAAATTAGTTTTGAATAAAGTAAAAACAGTGTGCATGATTTTAGGATCTAAATACTAAATTAGTATCAGTGTGTTAAATGCTCAAAAGGGTGGGAAGTGAGATGTTGCAGCTTTTGTCATGGTCCAAAAATTGTTTTTCTTTTGTAATTGGAGCAAGTGTTTTGGTGTCTTTTGTCCTGTCAGACCCCAGGAAGAAAAGTTACTATGTGAAGCAGCAGCTAATGGGGATCTAATAAATCAAGTCAAATCAAACCTGCAGTACCTGGATATCCCACTGGAGGGCAGAAAAGATTCATTTTTTTAATGAAAGTACCAATCCTGATAAAGAGGTAGAGCACTCACAAATAGACTGATTTAAGGGGTGAAAAATAAAATATTCAACAATTATTTTATGAAAAACAACTCATTACTTGATCTTAACAAGTAAAAGCAATAATCATTAAATGAATAAAAATACTAAACAGTTTAGAAAGTTGTGCTTTAGAAGAGACCAGGTAGATGTACCAGCTATGAATGTGTTCTCACCTGCCACAGACCTGCAGGCCATCGAAGGAAAACTCACTTTGCCAGATGTTCAAATGGCACATTGACCTGCAGGTGGAGGAAGAAAACAAAGGGTTTGGAATGAAAACAAAATTGGAAATAAAAACTTAAAAAGTAAGGGAATTAGTGTTGGGTTGGTCATTTCTTGGTTGTAACAAGGCTTCTTGGCAATAAAGCTTATATTGTTGGAAACCTTGATGAGTCTCCTTTACTATGAGGTGTATCTTGTAAGAACCATGCAACACATTCTCCTGCACAATCCTCACAATCTCAGCCCTCAGAAAGGTAAAAGTTCTCAGGTGTTTCTAGACATTTTTTCAGAAACCTTTCACTGGACATTAGCTTTTCTTTTCCTGCTCAGTCCTTTTATCTCAAACCTGAAATGTCAAAGCAACAATGAAATAGTTCAAAGTGTAGGACTGAAAAGTGTCTATTTGTCTAATAAAGTAAAAATGATCTGGTGCTGGAAGTAGAGACTTCATAATCATGACATGACACAGGATCATAAACCACCACAAGCTTAATAAAACATAAGTCAAGTCCTTTATCGTGTTTGATGATGTCACTAAGAAGTTGCAACAACCATCTGGATGATTATTTACACCATAGCTGAGTAAAGTAGGTCTTAAAGCTCTCATTCACTCGTTATTTTAACTATTCTGCTGTGGTCAATAGTATGAATGAAAGCCTCGTGAGTCACTTTCTACGGAAAATAAAAGCTCTGGCGCTCCTGTTTCAGGAAATAGAAGTTAGTCCAAGGAGAGGGGAGCAGAAAATGGCAGGATTTGGAGTCTTACTTATTATTATTCATGATATTTGGACATCTCACCTCTGATTGGATAAGAGCAACACGACTCTATCACTGACTCTGTTTGCTCTGCAACGTTGATGTTTTATCTCCACAAATAACACAAGCCTGGAGGAGTTGTGCTGTGTGGGGGAGTTGCTAATGCTAACGGTTAGCTTCTACTAGCCATGACGTTCTATGCTGTTTCCTGGATGCTAAACCAACAACAGCCTTCCCCGTCGTGAGTCAAGATGGGTGAGTCCATGAATGTTAAAGTAACACTAAATCGTTTTTTAAACTTTAAGCTAGAGCTTTAACATTGATCTCAGTGATTGTTGGGTTAGAAACTTCACCAGTTTCATATTTGACACCACTTTGCAGCCCTCTGCTGGCCAGATACTGCACTTAACAGTTTTGTGGAGCGGGTAGGTGTCCTAAAGGGCACTCTTATACCTGCATTATGGCTGTTAGCTATTTTCGATGCAGTTAGCTTTTTCAGTTTGCTGATCGTCAATTAAAAGCACAAGAAGAAGAAAGAAGGAGTTTGCTTTTCTGTTGGCATCATGGCGGAGCCTGGAAGTAAGAGAGTAATGTCTTTGGAGGTGAAGCAAAGAGTTAAAACCAGAGTGAACATCGGCGCGGCCTACGCTAGCTTGAGGCAGCTGAAAAAGGCTATGAAATCACGGGCTGATGGTGACCTGGCCTTGTTGCTACTGGACTTGTAATTAATAGTATTTTTTGTCCAACATTGTGGATCTTTTTGATATGTGGCTTATTTAGTAAGACTTTGGCTCCTGTTAGCGTTAGCTTGTTGTTAGCACTAGCTACAGCAGGCTGCAGCAGTGTTATTTACGGTAGTTGTAATTCCACTTTCAACCAGTAGGGCGGAGGAGCAGGAACCTGCTCTGTGTTACTTTAAGTGACAGTGTGACGTAGATCTGACTGACTTTTCTAATCTGAGAGTTTCCCAGTTTATTTTCTATCAGCGGCTAATGCAGGAAATAGGGGTAGAAGATTATTTTTATGTTCAGCCTGACTGAAACTCAGAGTTATTGATCATATTTCAAAAATAAAAGTTTCTCAGTGAACTTGGTCTTTAATAATAATTTCTAATGAACTTCAGAAAGCCAAAGGACCGCTGATCAAGACCTCTTCTGAAAGTTTGCTTTATTTTTTAATTGAATATAAAAAAACTGGGTGACTGAAGACTTTTCCATGACACAGTGTATTATTAAAGTGTATGTAATACATATATGATAAGAACAACCAGGTAGATGCCATGAGGGATTAATGTCAGATTTTAAACTGTACTCTTACCAAAGCCATTTTATGTCACTGTCTGAGTCATAATTATGGGATTATGTGCAAAATAATTCACCATCCTTAATTTTACAATCATCCTGGATTATAAACGTATACCAGCAGGAGCAACAAGCACAAGGAAAAGTCAGAAAGAAGTGAAAATCCCACTCAACCATTACAAAATCTGTTGCTACATTCGATCCAGACTGATATCTAGTATGAATTTTAATTTATATAGTTATCCCAAGAGTCTGTATTTTTTACTGTTGTGGTATTAGATAATATTTATCCCTTTAGTCAAGCCTAGAACTACTGTATTACTCTTTCATCCAAAAATGCTTTTAACAGTCCAGGAATCTAGTCTGTTGGATCAAGAATGGATTTCATAAATTAAGGGATCAATGAGACGCATGAAATCTACATTCACTGTTTTTAAAGGGACACTTGGCAGTTTTGGCATGGTTTTATCACCCCCTAGTGTTTCTTGGTAAAACCGAAAGTGAAACTTATCTCCTGGCTGCGAGTTCATCTTTTTAACACCTTAATCTAACTGCTGAAACGTCTCCTCAGCCTTCATTAGTGTCTACAGGAGCGGTTCATCACTATATCAAACAAATCAGCTGTGTTCATGATCTAAAACATGCAGGAACCATGCTGGAAGTAGATTGCAGCACCAGGCATGTCAGCTCCATTTTTCCAACAGGGACTGGACCGCCACTCTGAAGTTGCAAGTGTGGTATTCTGACCACAGAGAGCGGTGGGGGTCTAAGTGACATTTCATTAACCCTGTAAAGGGTCATTTTAGCACAAACTGGCTCAAGAACATGATTTAAAAACATGAAAAAGTTGCACAGTATGGCTTTAAACATCACTGTTTTCCCACCTGCGATGCGTTGATGTGCGATTGGTCGAGACGTGCGTTGAGCTCGGAGGACGAGACGTTGGCTGGGGCGCCACGGTGAAGCCTCATGGCCACCTTTCTCTCTCGCTCAGCCCGTTCAGCTCTCCCTGCCTGAGGAGAGCGGTTACCTACGCGCGCGCGCGCGCACACACACACACACACACACACACACACACACACACACACACACACACACACACACACACACACACACACACAGTTAAAAGCATAGTCCTGATTCTGGTATTGTGTGATATTCACACAGCCTCCTAACCTGATGGTTGGGCGCCACGTGCTGCCGGATTGGCGGGGCCGGTGTCTGGCTCGTTTCTTACTCTGTTGGCAGCAGAGGCATTTGGACCAGGAGGCAAAGCTCGACCTCCAGCTCCTCTTTGGCCTGGTCCTGCTCGTTCCTCGCCCTCTTTGCCTTCCCTCCTGTCCCTCTCAGCGTCCTCCCCTGTCCTGCTGGCCCCCTGAAATACAACGAATCAGCTACAAGTGTTTGCTTGAAACGGCAAAAATTTGTACAAGACAATTTTCTTCAAGACAAGAGTCGAGATATCTAGGGTTTTGTGCAAAAATACAATACCAGTAACACAAAGCATCATGGCAACTGATGGTGGAAGGCTAATGGTTTGTGCTCCTTGCAGTGATTGAGTCCACCATGAACCCCTCCGTAGACCAAAATATTCTATAATTAAAAGTGAGACCATCTGTCTGAATCTTGGACCAAACTGGTCAATGTTACTAAAAAATTGCTGAGAAAAGGGTCGAGGTAATGCAGAGACCCTGTCATGTGTGGATCGATGCTAACCTCAATGAAAAACAGCAACATCAAAGAAGAAAGACACATAAACTCACCACGATCATGAGATACACGCAGAAGACAGATAATCTAAGTTACTATCACTAAAAGAGTTTCAACATGCTTTCATAGCAATGTGATGAACTTAGTGAAATAGTCCTTTACTGGAAAGGGTTTGGGACTAAAACATTTTCAGCTTACAAACTTCAGCATGTTCCAGTCAAAGACGTAGTCGTACGAGAAGCCCTGTCTGTGGAAAAGGTTCCTGAAGAGCTGCCTCAGATACGAGTAGTCTGGCTTGTCATCGAACCGCAGAGACCGGCACAAGTTCAGGTATGTGGAAAACTCAGCTGGGAAAGAGGAAAAGGTCAGTCGTAAATACAACCTCTGGTGTTTCAGCATCTCAAATATTTATGCACAAGTGCCACTCACAAGGATATCCTTTGCAGAGCACCTCGATAGGGGTGGACATCTTCTTTTCGCTGATGCGTTCATATTTCTGCCGTTTGGTTGCAGCCTTGAGCCCCTGCCACGGCAGAGAGCCCAGGTTGAAGTACATGAGGACGTATCCCAGAGACTCCAGGTCGTCCCGTCTTGACTGCTCTGTGGAGACAAAAGGAATAAATGGAAGAGGAGAGAATGAAGAGAAGGGAAGGGAGGGAAACGAGAGGGTGCTTTTTGAGTCTGATCCTACCAATTCCCAGGTGGGTGTTGATGGAGGCGTACCGAGCGGTTCCGGTGAGGTTCTTGTTCTCACGGTAGGGGATGTGCTGGTGCGTTCGGGCGTCACGGTATTTCTTGGCTAGGCCAAAGTCGATGATGTAGACCAGGTTGCCCTTCTTTCCGAGCCCCATCAGGAAGTTATCGGGTTTCACGTCTCTGTGGATGAAGTTCTTGGAGTGGATGTACTCAATCCTACTGATCTGGGAGAATGACATAAAAATATGTGGTATACATGAAGGAGTACCATAATCCAATCCTTTTCACGTATGAGGACTTAGTGTGCTTAATGTGACTGCAGTGTAGTTTAATCTGTGAATGGGTTTTAAAGTCTCATTCTCTGGTTAAAAATCAGTTAAATCTGTGGGTCGGAGTGGTAATCGGAGGAGAGGAGAAGACAAAACAAAGAGGATTTTACAACATCGGCTAAGCAGTCAGGAAACGAGGTCAGTGCAGCCGAGAGACAATGAGATGGAGGAAATATCCAAAAGCTCACAATTACATAAGAGGAATTATAAAAAAAGGCTAATAAATGCATTTCTGGGGTTGAGACTGGGGGTTTGGGGTAGGAAAGTTTGATATTGAGTGATCCGTTTAGTTCCGGTCTAAAAATAGATTCATCCTTTCACTAAAAGGTGCAGTTTAGACAATTTTGCCCCAAGAAATTTACAGTTACATAATTTATTATTAAAGGTGTCCTAGAATGCAATTAATCAACAACAGCTTTGAGCCTCCAAAAAGCATAAGAACTTTTTTTTGTCTTTCATCTGTCCCAGGAGCCCTGATACAGGCCATTCTAAACCCCCTTACTCAGGCCTTCAGTGAAAAGAGCTGTTGACCCCTCCCACTCGGCCAGGACATGCTGATTGGTTGGTTTCCCCAGAAGGCCTCAGACACATGCAGGTTTGAGGAGGCGTGGCTCCCCCTTATGACGTGTTAAGGAAGGCTTTCTCAGAACAGGAGGTTTTCTCTCACCTTTTTCAACTTTCTAATTTACATAAAAAGTAGGTCACACACGGCTTTGACTTTTTGGCATGCTACTGTTGACCACCCAAGCTGTCTTATTCCACAACAACAAGGAACATGTTGGTTTACATTCTAGGTCCTCTTTAAGGATTTTAAAATTATTGTAATTAAAAAGCTTGCTTATAATCATGTGATGAGTTACAGCTCAGGATCACCTAGACAATTTATTTTGATTCTCAGAAAGAAGCGATAAAAGTTTAGGAACATCTGTTGCTGAAATGCAGTCTGTCTGTCTGTCTGTCTGTCTGTCTGTCTTACCATCTGATCAGCCAGCAGCAGAACTGTTTTCAGGCTGAACTTGCGGGAGCAGAAGTTGAACAAGTCCTCCAAACTGGGGCCCAGCAGCTCCATCACCATAACATTGTAGTCTCCTTCTGCCCCGCACCACTTTATGGATGGAATTCCCACTAACAGGTGGAAAGGAGAGGGGAAAACAAGGGTTGGGAAACAAAAACGTTCAGTTTGAAATTCATCATGTCACTGTTAGACAATTATGTATGTTGTAAAAGGTTTTAGTTATTATATAACTTCAAAATAAAACATTTTCCCACACTATCATGTTTTAAACCCCAGTTTTGTGTCTTTTAAAGCAACATTCCGTAACTTTTACACCTTAAAATTATGCTTTTTTGTAAAGTTTTGGAGTCATACTATCATCTATTACGTTCATTTTCGTACCTGTGATAGTGGTGAGGGGTCCCACGTCTGTTTACCGCACTATACAGTTTTTGAGCTTGGGTCGTACTGGAAGTACTGACTGGGTGTAGCTTTACGGCAAAATATGGCAAGCCAAAGGGATTTAATAAGTGCGCGTTCTAAACGCGCGTTATGTCTGCCAAAATGCGCATCTTGAACGAGCGTTTTGGCGGACATAATGCGAGTTTAGAATGCGCAATTTTTTTTATCCCTTTGGCTTGCCATAATTGTATAGCATAGACTCGTGGTTTAGCAGTGGCAGATTCACCAAAGAAAGCTAGAAATCCCTTATCAGAGGAATCTAGGAAAAGAAAAGGAGAACCTGAGAGAGCAAGAGCAAAGACCAGAGTTATTATTGGGCCGTCTTTTCCTCGCTGGAGAGCTCTTTTAGAAAGAACAGCATGAACTACGGACTCTGACCTAGCCATGCTGCTAATGGATAGGTAAATAATAAAAAATTTCACCAGGGTTATTGTGTTTGGTTGGGCATAAAGTTGTTATACAGTCATGATAAAACTATTTATTCAATGTGTTGTGGTGGAAAAGTTTGTTTTCGTTGTTTTGCCTGACATTAGGAATGTAAACATGCCTCTTAAGCCCCAGAGAGCGATTTGATTTTACAACAGTGAAATTACGCAGCAAGCCTTGAGAGGGCGCCGACAAGGAGCATATATCCGCAAAGTTAAGGAATGGGGCTTTAAGTAATTTACAGCTCAGTCAAAATAACATCTCTCATATCTGATCAATTTATTTTAGCTTGTTATAAATTCATTATAAATTTGTAAATCAACATACCAGTTGTTAGAGTTGATTCTTTGAATGAAATCTGAAGTTTGTTTGTTTTAGTGGAATCTGTCCTGTAGGTGTCCCACAAGGCTGTATTCTCAGTCCTGATTTATTTACACTTTATGCGAATGATTTACTATGAATTTACTTTGTGTATGTTTGATGAATGTCCAAAATATAATGTCAAAATATATTAGGATGAGAATGATATTGCAATGTCTATTTGAAACCACTCAAACTCTAAATGTGATTTCTAAATCTTTATTTATATTTGACAGAAGAGTTACCTATGGTTCATGTTTTTATTTTGATTACTCTAGATTTTCCTTTAAAAATCAAATGAGAACAGTTGCCAATGCTGTAAAATTACTCTTCAGTGTTAGGCAAAACTATAGTGGATAACTATAGTGTATACCTACAGTGTATTACTATAGAGTATAACTACAGTGTATTACTATAGAATATAACTACAGTGTATCACTATAGTGTATACCTACAGTGTATCTCTATAGAGTATAACTACAGTGTATTACTATAGTGTATAACTACAGTGTATTACTATAGAGTATAACTACAGTGTATTACTATAGTGTATAACTACAGTGTATTACTATAGAGTATAACTACAGTGTATTACTATAGTGTATAACTACAGTGTATTACTAAAGAGTATAACTACAGTGTATTACTATAGTGTATAACTACAGTGTATTACTATAGAGTATAACTACAGTGTATTACTATAGTGTATAACTACAGTGTATTACTATAGAGTATACCTACAGTGTATTACTATAGTGTATAACTAAAGTGTATTACTACAGTGTATTACTATAGAGTATAACTGCAGTGTATTACTATAGTGTATAACTACAGTGTATTACTATAGAGTAAAACTACAGTGTATTACTATAGAGTATAACTACAGTGTATTACTATAGAGTATAACTACAGTGTATTACTATAGTGTATAATTACAGTGTATTACTAAAGAGTATAACTACAGTGTATTACTATAGAGTATAACTACAGTGTATTACTATAGTGTATAACTACAGTGTATTACTAAAGAGTATAACTACAGTGTATTACTATAGAGTATAACTACAGTGTATTACTATAGTGTATAACTAAAGTGTATTACTATAGAGTATAACTACAGTGTATTACTATAGAGTATAACTACAGTGTATCACTATAGAGTATAACTACAGTGTATTACTATAGTGTATAACTACAGTGTATTACTATAGTGTATAACTACAGTGTATTACTATAGAGTATAACTACAGTGTAACTATAGTGTATAACTACAGTGTATTACTATAGAGTATAACTACAGTGTATTACTATAGAGTATAACTACAGTGTATCACTATAGAGTATAACTACAGTGTATTACTATAGTGTATAACTACAGTGTATTACTATAGTGTATAACTACAGTGTATTACTATAGAGTATAACTACAGTGTAACTATAGTGTATAACTACAGTGTATTACTATAGAGTATAACTACAGTGTATTACTATAGAGTATAACTACAGTGTATCACTATAGAGTATAACTACAGTGTATTACTATAGTGTATAACTACAGTGTATTACTATAGTGTATAACTACAGTGTATTACTATAGAGTATAACTACAGTGTAACTATAGTGTATAACTACAGTGTATTACTATAGAGTATAACTACAGTGTATTACTATAGAGTATAACTACAGTGTATCACTATAGAGTATAACTACAGTGTATTACTATAGTGTATAACTACAGTGTATTACTATAGTGTATAACTACAGTGTATTACTATAGAGTATAACTACAGTGTAACTATAGTGTATAACTACAGTGTATTACTATAGAGTATAACTACAGTGTATTACTATAGAGTATAACTACAGTGTATCACTATAGAGTATAACTACAGTGTATTACTATAGTGTATAACTACAGTGTATTACTAGAGTATAACTACAGTGTATTACTATAGTGTATAACTACAGTGTATTACTATAGTATATATCTACAGTGTATTTCTAGTATAGAGTATAACTACAGTTTATAACTATAGTGTATAAATACAGTGTAACTATAGGGTATTACCGGTACTACAATGTATAACTATAGTGTATAACTATAAAGTATACAGTGTATTACTATAGATTATAACTACAGTGCAACTATAGTGTATTACTATAGAGTATAACTACAGTGTTACTATAGTGTATTACTATAGAGTATAACTACAGTGTATTTCTAGTCTAGAGTATAACTACATTGTAACTATAGCGTATTACTATAGAGTATAACTACAGTGTATTACTATATTGAATTACTATAGTGCATAACTAAAATATAGTGCCTCTGGGTTTCATGAACAAAAGTATTTGTCATCATTAACACGGCTCTCCCTCCTAATGAAACTGACTCACTATTACTTTGAACAATCTTTAGCTGACTCATGCTCACAGTTTCCAGTCAGAGATGCTTTTCTGTGTCCCTGAAAGAACCGATGAAATCCTTGAAGGTTCTGAAAACCCTCTAAGATGGATCATCTACACCCACCAGTAGGACTCTTCCCCGCCTCACGCTACTGTCAAACACCTCTCTGACTTACCTCCACCCTGCATCATTTTGTAGAATTTGCTCTCTATGTGGAGCTGTGGGTGTTTAGTCTTCACACATTCCAGTTTGATGGCTACTTCCTCTCCTGTAGCAATGTTGGAACCTGATGAGAGAGGGGAAGTTACAAGAAACGGCAGGTGTCAAAAGTAAACTTAGCACTGAAAGTAAGGAATTTTGTGTTTTGGTTGATTATTTCTTTGTTGTAACAACATTTATTTTGCAATAAACCATATTTTGTCAGAAAATCAGTTTATTTCTCTTTAAACTCTGGTGTTGAGTTGTTTGGAGGTTCTGGTATCTCATGTAACTGCTGAGCATCAACCGTCCGTGCCACGGCGGCTCGTTAGGGTCTGCTCCAATCAGACTGGTGGAATGGAAGATTTTACTGTTTTATTCATGGAGTAAGTTAGAAATACGTAGTTAGGTCTAAATGTTGCTCAATTTTAAAGCTTCTTGTTTGTTTTTGACACTTTGCTCCAAAATGCAGGATGTGTCCATCTTTATTTTCCAGCAGCTTTATCGCTCCATCTTTTTTCCCATAAAAAGTGCAAAATTCTTCTGTTGAGTCAGATGCAGACTTGACAGGCTGCATCATTTCTGTAGTTTCTGTGTTAATTAATTAATTAATTAATTAATTAATTAATAAACCATAATCTTACCAATTTATTTCACCGTGGTTCTTGGTACCCTGCAAACATTCAACGTCGCATGGACGTGCAGATCACGTCTATATTGAGACCGTTGGTCTAGACCTCATCCTAGTCTGTAGGACATCCTGACTAGGTCTTTGCACAGTGGGAAAATCGTTTTTTCACCAGACTGGGCTGGATGGGACTTGAACCTGGTGTTCCATTAAACCAAGTTGCAGCAACATTTGGAGGTAACCCTGGCACCATCTCTAAAGTGAAACATAACTGGGATGTCAGAGAAGGGCTGCAAACTGGGCGTCCCATAAAGATAACACTAGCTGGCACTTAGGAACTGGCTCTTCTACAGTTTTATAGTCAATGTTTGCAGGACAACATGGCTGAAAGTTCCCTGTCCAGACAACCTAGAGCAAACTGGAGGCCTGCCATGACAGTAGCCAAGTGCACTTCCACATCTCTACAGCGTGGGAACCAAGATGCTAATCTCTATAGAGTGGAGATTATGGGGCTACATCCAGAATTTGCAAGAGGATATGATGGAATGACTGACCCAACCTCAGCTGTGTGTGATGACCTGTTGTGGCTGCGTATGTCTCCTCCACATGCTACTGATGCTTCTGTCTGTTGGATTAAATGATCAAATTGCCAGCATGTTCTTTTCAGACTTCCATCATAAGTAAACAAGAGTTGTTTTAGCTGGTTCAGCTTTTCCTGTAGCTCTGCACACCTGCTTCCCCTCAGTAATCAGCTCACCTGGTCCTGCTGTGGTAATCACCATCTGCTTCACAGCTTTATCTGGTTCTGTTGTTTTCCTGTTTTCACTTCCTGTATCCTTGTTTTCCTGCCTGGTCCTCCCTTAGTTTTGGTCCCTTGTTTTTACTAAACATTTCTGAGTTCAGCAGTCTGCCTGCTGCAGTTCATTCACCTGCACCTTGGGTCTAACACCAACCAGTCATAGGCTCACAATCGTTTAAAGTAAACAAACATTCTCACCAAGGTAGATGTCTCCAAAGGATCCACTCCCTATCTTCCTCCCGAGGCGGTACTTGTTTCCCACGCGTAACTCCATTTCTTCTGGGCTTTTCA
>SSNS01000277.1:690899-695899 GCA_006937985.1 Aphyosemion australe | reverse complement strand
CATCAGCCTCTCCTCCAGGTCGTTCCTCCTGAGCACTCGCAGGAAGTGGAGACGCTGCTGGGCCTTTTTTTTACCACCGCTGTAGTAGTTGCAGTCCAGGAGAGATCGTCAGAGATCTGCACAGAAGCTTCATGGAGCGTACCCTCTCCACGCAGTCCCCATGGACAGGGGCGTAGCACCAAATTCTGGGCCCTAGGTACAAGCCATCTAGGTGGGCCCCCACGCTCACTTGTTTAATATCTCTTGTGCACATTTTTTGTCATGCTATAAGATACGTTAATAAACGTGATCTTAGTTTAACCTCTATATTGAGCAAATACAAGTGCCAGCATAATAAAAGTGAAATCTCAGTGCTATCTGGAGAGAATGAGGGCCCTGCTGCTGCTGCTGCATCTAAAAGGCCATGTGGTTCATGATGTTAAGCTTTGCTAATACTGATATATATTGTTGCAATAGGTTAAATTGACCAAGCACATGAAGGAGTGCTTTTACAGATATTCTGTAGTCAGCATCTCTATCAGTGAGGAAATTCCTCCTGAAATTCCTCTTGTACTGTTTTACCACTGATTCTGAGTCAGCAACTGTTTTACTTGTTAGGCTTAAAATATCTCTGACCAAGTCAATAAAAATCCTCTAACATATAAGCTGCCATGTTTGTTATCAACCTGAGCCTTGCTCACTGATTTTGATGGGCAAGGTTGATGGATAAAACAAAATCATGATCAACAAACCATGAAATAATGAAATAAATTATTAAATATCTATAAATAAATTTTAATGAATTACATATTTTATGGTTCATTTAAATATTTAAAATATTTAATGATACATTTATAAAAGTAATTAATGCTTTAGCTATTTATTGAATTGTGTCACTTTTGGCTCTCCATACCTTGCAACAAGAGCTCATGTAATAATTAGACTATGCCTTTTTCCAGCTTTCATTATGGGCCATCATTTATGGCCTAAAGTCAGTTACCTCCACTGTGGGCAACTTTACCTTATAGAGTTAAAGTAGACCATCTGGGATTAACAAGACAGTTTTTGAGCTCTGGTGCATTCAGGTTTTCGTATAGCATGATGACACTGGCAGCTTCACATTCCTGAGATTACCAGGAATCCATTGATACCAAGTTTGTCCTGATCCATGAGTGGGAAGGAGCTGAAATATCCACACAGAGAGAACCTGTTTTTACTGCGAGGTCCGCGAATTTATTGGCGGCCGCCGCGATAATAATTCTAATAATACTAATGAATTTATAATTGATCTTGATGGTGAAACTAAAGGCGTTTAACACTGAACATGAATGCAGCTTTCAGTCTGAGAGCTAATATCAGCTCCAACTGGGTTCTGTGCTGCTGCTGCTGCTCACCTCTCGTCTTGAAAATCCCATACTTGCTTCTGTTCAATTAACTTTTTCTCCTTCATTTCTTTTCTTTTCTGGAAGCCAGGTTTCCCTTTCTTGAGGAAACACATGACTCTCTCCTGCCTCCAGCTCTGGCTGTCGATGATATCAAGTCTCATAGCTGTAGATGCGGGGTGCAGCCCCTGGCAGCAGGTGTGGACTAAACCACTTTGCATATTTTTGAGGGGTAATAGATGCCTCAGAGACAATTCAGTTATTACTTTAAAGGCAAAATTCTGTTTTTCAACCTCTTTATCCAGGTAAAGAGACGTTTATTAAGACATTAAGTTAATTGGGGGAAAAAACCCCACAATAAAACATTTTTATTCAAGGCTGTCTCAGGGCCCCTCCCTGCAGTGGGCCCTGGGTAAACGGTACCCTTTTTCCCCCCAGTCCGACGCCCCTGCCTATGGATGTAGAGTGGGTCTGCTCTGCCCTTCCTGAAGTCCAGGATGAGTTCTTTGGTTTTTGTGGTGTTCAGCTGGAAGTTGTTTACTGAACACCAGGCAGTCAGTCTGTTGACCTCATCTCTGTAGTCCGACTCATCACCCCTTGAGATGAGTCCAACCACGGTGGTGTCATTCGCAAACTTTATGATGGTGTTTGAGAGATGGGTCGGGGAATAGTCGAATGTGTAGAGAGTGAACAGGAGGGGACTCAGAATACAGCCTTGTGGTGGAGCCGGTACTAAGTGTGATGGTGCTGGACAGGTGGGGGCCGAGTCTGACAGACTGTGGTCTATTTGTCAGGAAGTCCTTAATCCAGAGGCAGATGGGGATGGAAAGTCCCAGGTGGGACAGTTTTTAGACCAGGATCTCAGGGATGATGTAGTTGAATGCTGAGCTGAAGTCCAGGAAGAGCATTCTCACATAGCTTTCTTGATGCTCCAGATGACTCAGCGCAGTATGGAGCGCTATGGAGATAGCGTCATCAGTGGATCGGTTTGCCCTGTAGGCAAATTGGTGGGGGTCCAGGGTGGGAGGCAGACAGGCCATGATGTGCTGATGGACCAGTCTCTCAAAGCACTTCATCACAACAGGTATAAGAGCAACCGGTCTGTAGTCATTTGGGCTGTCCACAGCTGTCTTCTTGGTGATGGGGATGATGATGGAGGTTTTGAGGCAGGGTGGGACGGTGTTGTGTGAGGACAGGTTGAAGATTTTTGTGAAGACTCATACACACTAACACATGCACACTAACTCACACTCACACACATGCACACTAACTCACACACACACACTCACACGCACGCACTCACACACATGCACACTAACTCACACACACACACACACACACACACACACACACACACACACACACACACACACACACACACACACACACACACACACACACGCACTCACAAATAACCCACTAGTTAAAAACTGTAAGACTTCCATTGCCTTTTTCAGGTTTCATTCATTAATTTATCCATCCTAACATCCTGGGATGCTCTGTTGTCATGGTGACGTCAGCTTCTTGGACTTTAAAATTCTGTTCCAACTTAATGAAGATCTGATTCAAATTTTTGAAAACAGCCTTGATATTTTAGAGTTTTAGAACCCCCCAAGGTGCTTTACAACACATTTAGTCATTCACATGCTGGTGGTGATGGGCTTCATCATAGCCACAGCTGCCCCGCATCACGCTGACGGAGGTGAGGCTGCTGAGCACAGGCACCACCGGTCCCTTTGACCACCACCAGCAGGCTGGGAGGGTGAAGTGTCTTGCCCAAGGACACAATGACTGACAGACTGAGCTGGGTGCAAACCTGCAACCCTCCAGTTACGGGGCAGGCACCTAATTCCTCTGGCACCGTCGCCTCATGTATGTAAGGAAACAAGCCAGTTAGTCAAAACTAATGTGTTTATTGCATTCCTAATTCCAAATATCTTGGGATAAAAGCTCAGGTTGAAGTAGTTAAAGCTCCATTTTAAAATTTTCATCTCCTTTAATCATTTGAACTTTAACTAGATAAATTGCATTTCTTGCAGAAATGCGTTTGAATGCTTTATTGCTGAATACGATAGCTGAAACTGCTGAATTGAAGCTAAAACTAAGCTTAATTGTCAAAATGTGCTGAATGTATTTGAAGTTTTAGGAGCAAAAATTGTTAAAAACTTTTAAAAAGCCCGAAAAGTAAGTAGAGAATAGAGAAAAAAATCCTAAACAGCAGAAAACTGAAATCTCTAAACATAGTTTAAAAAACTGAGTAGCTAAAATGTTTAAACAGCTCATATTTGAGTATAAGTAGTTACATTTTCACAATTAGTTGAATTGTGAAATTAGCAGGATATGCTGAATTTTGAAACTGATAGCTGAGTAGCTGAACTGAAATAAGCAGTTTTCTGCTGCGAAAATTTAGCATAATTGTAAAAATGAGCTGAAAAGATTTAGTTGCAAAAAATCACTAACAAGTGTAATAAAGCCAAATAAGTAAGTTGAGAAAAGAGAAAAAAAATCTAAACAGAAGAAAACTGAAATCTCACTACACAGTTTAAAAAACTTGACAGCTGAAATGTTTAAACAGCTGGTATTTGAGTAGGATTAATTTAATAGTTAAATTTTCACAATTAGCTGAACTGTGAATTTAGCAGCTGAAACTGATAGATGAACATAGATTAGAACTGATGTGAAGTTGAAAATGAGTTCAATTGTCAAAGTTAGCAGAATGAGATAACAAATAAACTGTTAGAACGAGCAGAAATTGAACTTTAAAGTTTCAAAACTTTCTCAGCCATTCAAAGACCAGGCATAGTGGACGGCTGGTTTCCTGAGTTCAAGCTGATCGATTTGGTGTATAACATGTCTGGGTGCGTATTTCTGTTAACTTGGAAGAAGCTTGAACTCTCTCAGCCAATCAGAGAGCAGGGATGGAGGGGGCACTGAGTTCCTGAGACCAAGCCGATCGATTTGATGTATAATATGTGTGTGTGCGTATTTCTATTAACCAAGAAGAAGCTTGAACTCTCTCAGCCAATCAGAGAGCAGGAATGGGGGTCGGGGGCATTGGGTTCCTGAGACCAAGCCGATCAATTTGATGTATAATATGTGTGGGTGTGTACTTATGTTAACCAATAAGAAGCTTGAACTCTCTCAGCCAATCAGAGAGCAAGGATGGGGGGGCACTGGGTTCCTTGGGGCAAGCCTATCGATATGATGTATAATATGTGTGGGTGTGTATGTCTGTTTAGGCAGCAGAAATGTGAATACTCTCAGCCAATCAGGGAGAAGGGATGGAACAGTTGTGGTTTCACACCTTTTTACTGGCTTCTGGGGTCAGACATATACAGACAGACACACTGCCAGACAGACAGAAAGATAGACAGAAAACACACACACACACTCACACACACACACTCACACACACACACACACACGCACACACACACACACTCACACACACACGCTCACACACACATGCACACACACGCACACACACACACACTCACACACACACGCTCACACACACATGCACACACACGCACACACACTCACACATGCACACACACACACACACACACACACGCTCACACACACATGCACACACACGCACACACACTCACACATACACACACACACACACACACGCAC
>SSNS01000277.1:671844-689607 GCA_006937985.1 Aphyosemion australe | reverse complement strand
TAGAAAAACCGTAAAAGATATCAAGAAGCAGAGTCATACGAGAATAGTTGAACTTGTTCTGGGTTTGTTAAAAGTTGAATGAAGTCTCTAGGTTGAAGTATGTTGAAGTAGTTAAAGTTCAAAGAGCTTAAAGGATTGGTCATAAGTTTTGAGAATTTGAAGCATTTCCCATTCATTTCAATGGGCCAAAAATCGCAGAAAAAGCTGAATATCGCGAAAAGTATAACGTATTTTAATACGAAAAGTCATTCCGCTAAAGAGCTGAACGAGCTGCACGTTTTAATAGTAAAATTGTGTAAATAGTGTAAAAATTGTGGCACTAGTTAGATGCCAAAAAACGTACGGAAGCAGAATAATAAACTAATATAAAGAGAAACAGGAAAACAATAGTTTGAATGCTTACTGCATTCAAACTAATTACAAAACCAAGAAGCTCCGTTAATGTTCAAACTAAAACCTTAGGTCAGGAGATGTTTAACATGTCACTAAATCAAGTCTATTCAGAAAAAAAATACAAAAACAAACCAAAGACCAGACTTTCAACTCAACCTTTATTACCTTGTTCTTTTCTGGTTTAAATTAACTTCCTCCTGTTTCTGTAACATCTGTTATAAATGAAAACATCCTGAACAGGAGTGATAATAAAGAATGACTTAATTTAAATGGAAACATAACAAAAAGGAGCACAGTAAATCATAACAGGTAATGTCTTTAACGTGTCTGTAAAACACTGTTCCAGCTCAGCTTGGTATGGTAGGACGTGGCATCTTTACACAAATGCCTTCAGTTGTCTTAAAAACAAACAATACACTTTTATTGCATTAGACAGAAAAAAAATTACAAACAGGATCAAAATGCTGCTAAGAAATACAAAAAATATAAGAGACGTATGCAATAGTGCCGATGTTTTTGAACGTTTAGCCATCACATTATCCAGACATCTGTAACATCCACACGCTGCCGTTCTCACTAAACTGACATCTATTCACTTCCCTGACTGGAACTGATACGTGTTCAAAAGCAAGCACACACACACCACACACACACTTAAAACAAGCATTTCTCATGATTTTCTCCTGGACGAGAAAAACAACATTCAACAGAGTAGCAATAATACACACTCCTGATATTATCGTCATCTTCATCACATCAGCCTCCATTCAGCCTGACCCATCACTCTGTATACACACACACACATAGGCAGAAGGGCACCTTGAACAGCGAGTAAATAAGTGATCCAAGTCATAGTTACATCAATTTATAACCAACTGAATATTTCTTTCAGTAAGAAAATAATAAAAGAGCGAGGTCAGTGTTTGAAGGGCAAAAACAAAACATTTGTATTTTCACGCATTTTCTTTTAAAACAAGAGTATATAACAAACGACGTACACCAACAGGGAGATACAATTTAGTCTGTCAGGTATAAGAGCAGTGAGTAGCTGATGAGACGGAGCGATGCTGCTGCAGGTGCGTGGCCGCTGCAGGTGCGTGTGGCCGCTGCAGTCGTCCTGGAAGGTCTTCAGTTGGAGTTCAAACATGAAATGGGTCTGGGGGGAAGGGGGGAGCAAACCCAGAGGCATATAGTGCAAGTTTGGCTGATGTTTGTTTTGTTCATTTTGACCCTGGGTCCCTCTGTGATAAACCATTATTCAGCACGCACACACACACATACACACACACACACACACACGCACGCGCACACACACACACACACACACACACACACACACACACACCCCAGTACCGACTACAGCTCTGATTCTCCAGACGTTAGGTTGCTGCTAACTCAGTAGTGCGGTGTTGACATTTCTCCAAACCTCCCGTCTCCTTCTCCACCTCAAGCTTCCAAAACGATAAGTTGGGATGCACTGATATGCCAGCCAGGTCTACGAGGGCTCAGTCTGCAAGTGTGAATTAGGATTTTTGACCATGAAGCAGTAAAGAAAAAGAAGAGGTGGCCGGTGCTCTAACAACCGCTACCCTGGCTGACGTGGCGGACTCTGGCAGAGCCGCTCTACCGAGCATGCCTGAGTGGTCGGATCTCTGGGTGCTGATGGGGGTTTAGGAGTAAAAAGAGGGGGAGCTCTAGTCCTAAAAGTTGGATTTCTCCTTTAACCCCCCAGTTCAAGTTTTATTGTTTGTCTTCATTTAAAGTTTAATGTGCATGTATGACAATAACGTGTTCGTGTAGTAAGTGTCTCCGTGTTGGAGGACTAGTAGCTTCTTCTCACGTCATCTGGACTTGTAAATAAAAGCAGAGTGTGATGTGTGTGTGATATAACTCAGCTGTGTGTGTGTGTGTCAGTTGGCCATCAGATGGAGTCGGCCCCCCCACCCAGCAGGTCCCCTGGTAGCAGCGAGGCGGGGCTGCCCATCTGGTGGCGATCCTCAAGTGCTGGAGATCCCCAGAGACTGCTGCTGCTGCTGGGGTAACCCGCCCCACCCACCCCACCCCACAGGCCCTGCCTTCCAGCCTCCACGCCTCCGGATACCCCAGCTCCGTTGCTGCTCCAGTGGGTGAAGACCCCCAGCCCGGGCCCCTGGGTGGCAGAATGGTCCGATGAGCTGCCTGTGCTGTCCAGACTTTGCCATCCTGAGCCGGAAGACGTCGCTCCTCCAACCGTGGACGCTGTCTCCCCCCCTGCTCCTCCGTTTCCTCCTGCCCCGCCCCTCTCGCAGCTCCCTCCGTTACTGCTGGACCCGACAGCGGAGGTTGTGGTCGGCCCTAAGCCCGCAGAGCCAGCTGAGGTTCCTTCACTCCCTGCTCCTCCTAAATGTGCAATGTAGCGACCCACGTCCTCCTCACTTACAAACTCAGCCAATATGGTGGTGTTACCCAGAACGCACCTGACAAACAAACAAAAACAAATCAGATACAGGTCTGATGTAGATAATACTGGACCGTCTACAACCCAGAGCTTCAGATTCATTAATGAGCGTTAGGTTTGTCCGTGCTTTAGTGACATGTCTGACATTAGAAAAGCACTTCCTGTGTGGGCCTTACATGTGGAGGGCACTCTGAGCCTTGGCTGCCTCTTGTTTAGAGTTGTATCGGATTAGCGCCGTGCCCTGGGTCAGACCAAGGTGAAAGGTCAGCAAGGGACCATGCTGCATGCAAATGGTCCTCAGAGTCGAGCCATCAATCTGCAGACCAAACACAGGATGCAGAGGGTTGGTTTCTTTCATTTTTAGACTGATCAGAGCAAAACAACAAATGTTGAAATGTGGAACCAGTCACGTGTCGGTTCTGTGTGCACCTGCGGTGTGAGGTTACTGAGCACCAACCAGCAACTTTCCCGAGAACTGCCATCGCTCCAGGTCGATCCTGCACACAGACGGCAAATAAAACCCAAACGTTTCATATTCTGTGAAAACACAATCCAGTTTTTCTTTCAGCTCCTCAAAATATATGCTTAAAGCTTTTTTACTCCTTCAAAATAAAAGCTTAAAGGACTTTCAAAACAAATCTAATCCATTAGCTTTGATCCCTGTGATCACATTAAATATACACAACAAGTATATGAATAAGACAGTAGACCAAAATATTAAAGTCCAGACTCCTTACTGGGACCCAAACCCTAAAAGAGTTAGTGCAGACATCAAAGTGGATGCAACCTTTGCAATAATCTGTTTCAAAAGAGGACTTTTATTTATTTTACATTTTAAGTTTGAAAAGACAAGTTTTGCTTTTGGTCATAAGCCACACCCACTCTTCATGTTGACTATGTGGATATAGTTAAATATGTGCACGAGCATGCATTGCTCATTTATTCAGCATAGATGCTTTATGCAAAGTTTTTATTTATTTTTGCCAGGAAAACTAGGAGTCGTCGTCAAAATTAGCTTCTGCATATTTTGCAAACTAACAAAAAACAATTAAAACCTGCAGATCAGACTTTTCTGTGCCATCCAATAATATAACAGCATTAAGAGGAAAGTAATACCAGTGTTGCCTGAGCCACTTCCCCAGCCCCGGCCAGCCAGTCGAGGAGCTCCTCCTGACCAGGGGGACGTAGGTGGCTGCTTCTGACTGGCGAGCCCAGGAGGGGGGCGGGATAACTGGGCCTGGCTGCTGCAACGACTGGATTTCCAAGACTTGTGTCCAATGGGCTCTGGGGGCCAGCTGGTCTTGTAGTCTGTGTACTTTGCTGCAGGGAGGAAAAAAAGTGAAAACCAGAACAATTTTAGTGTGTACGTGGAGAATTAAACACAACAAGAACATCTGACTCAGTAGCTGCATTTACATGTGCAAAATGTCTTTATTCTTTTTTAACATTTATTTTAATGTGAGAGCATTATGATACAGAGTTTACTTTTCTGGCTTTTTAACAGTAAAACCGTTACTCACAATTATGTGTTTTTTCTTTTTTTTATACAATGCATTAGAACATTTCAAACAAATTGGGAAAGACATTGGGTGTTTCTTAACTCTCCTCTTTCCCCTTCTTCCTCAAACAAAGTAGGAGAGATACAGGTCAGTCTTTAGGTCCTTTAATGCTATCAGAGATGGGGGGGGGGGGGGGGGGGGGGGCGCAATAGCCACATAGTAAGGTCACCTCTTCAGATTCTGAACACTTGTCTATATAAGGTCAGCATATTTAACCCACTTGGTCCATCGCTTAATAAATATATTTTCCTGAAGGCGGAGGGAGGAGGTAATCCTTTCCATAAGATAGATGTCATTTACTATGTCTGTCCATTCCTGTATTGTAGGTGGATCTGGGAGCAGCCAGTGTCTCGTAAGTGCTTTTCTACCAGCTGCTATCAAAACCTTAAGTAAATATTTATCAGCAGCATGGATTTGTAAATCTAGATTTCCTAAAAATAAAGTGCAAAATGTCTTTAATCCGATCATTATTCGGATTAGAGTATGACTGTGCACATGGGCCCTGGAAAAATGAATCCAATCATGTCAAGTGTTTACATTCGTCATACGTTCGATCGGAATAAATCATTTTGTCATGCGCAGAACGATCTAGTACACCGAAAAAGGCCGTAGAAGAAGAAGTAGCGGACTTCTGCTGTAAACAAACATGGCTGCGTGCATGTCCATGTAAACGCAGCTAGTGACACGACTCCACAGCCTTTAACTTGTGCAGTCACCTGAGTTGTGTGCATTGTTGAGGGGGCTTTCTGAGGCACTGTAGGGCCAGGCACCAGGTGAAGGCAGCAAGGTGTTCAGGGGAGGGGTGGAATCTGCAAAAACAACAACACACAGTTCCCTCTCTGGTTTACTGACTAGTATAAATACTTATTTTTGTGAACAGACACACTAAATAAAGAGTTTTTGTAAGAACCTAGTCATAAACATTTACATAATGATGGTAGAAATAAGTTTACATAAGTGTAATTATGCATACCGGTATTATCTTGTAACAACTGGTGCTCGGTATCATTAAGACTGGGGGACACTGCATTTCCCATCATGCTTCCTGGGGTCATGTATGGGTCAGACTCAGGATCAACACGGTCAATCCCCTTCCAGGGCACACCGGGCTGGAACTCTGCAGGGACACACACACACACACACACACATACACACACTTAGTCATGCAGGTATAAATACTGGAGCTGAGTGTTCCAAACATCTTCTGCAGCTCCTGTTTGATTAGCTTAGGGCTAAAGACGAGAAGTCACGACAGCCTGTGGCATAAGAGGTATGAGCTTCATCCCCACAGAAACCAGCACTCACCGGGAGGCCAGCTTGGTGTGTTGGTAGCTTTGGCACCAATCTTGTTGCCAGGAGTCCGATGCCAGTTGTCACCCGACCCGTCTCCAACCATCATGTCGTACTGGGAGTATGGTGAGCTCCCTGGCATCTTAATGGGGGTTACAGGACCTAGCAGGTAGCCAAACAGATGGAGCACTAATCACCTTCACGTCACTTCATAGCTCATCCTGTTCATCCATCCACCTCAAAGCTGCAGCATTTGCTAAAAACATGGCTGCTCCAGAAATATCAGCAGGCTCACCATTTTTGTGGTATGCATTCTCAGGAGAAGAGGTGTCAGGAGAACAGTTTCCCTCCATCATCCATTTGAAACGGGACTGTTGAGCCCCCAAATCCTTCATGGCTCCAGGCCCCCCCACGATAGAGCCACTAAGGTCCAGACCTGTGAGGTTCCCCCCAGAACCAAACCCTGGTCAGAGGAAACACAGACATGTATCCAGGTGCTTTTATAACATCTACCTGATCCTAAAACCATGTGTGATGTCATTATGTAAAGACGCACCTGTGTAGCCATCACTCACCAGAGTATGATCCCAGAGCTTTTTGCTGCAGGTCGGCCACTGATCCAGCCAGGCCTGGGTGGGGGAGCGTTTCAGCCCCGGACAGTTTGGGGCCCACTCCCCCCTGGTGGGAGGGGGAGAGCTTAGAGCTGCCACCTAAACCCCCAACCAGCTGCCTCTGCTGCTGGAGCACCGCCATGATTCTGGCCAGCTGAGGGGACGTAATGAAATATGGTTATGTGAGGCAGAGGAAGTGAAGAAATACCAAAGGGTGTGTGTGTGTGTGTTTACCTGCTGAGGGTCAGCTTGCTGCCGAACGTTAGGCGGGAACTTCCTCTGGTTTTGCAGCATCTGTTGTTGTGGTGGCTGCTGCTGCAACAGGAGCTGACAAGCCTACAGCAAGACAACGACGTTTAATAAACACACACAGCTTCTTTAGTGTGTTGATGGGAAAACTTAAACTGTCTGGTGAATGATTCAAAATGATTCTACGATCAAACATAATCTGTCTGCATCACTGCAACAGCATTTCATTTTTATTACGAATGCTTTTGGACTCGAGTTATTTTTCCTCTCAGTAGACTCAATGAATCTGGTGGAGTTACGTTCATTTGGTCACAAATCAAAGTTCACGTTGTGTGTTTTTGGACTCAGCAGACCCGTGACGAGGCCTCTCGGTGACTTTCAGACACGTAACGAGCTGCTTCTCACCAGCTGAAACTGGATCTGAGGTGGGTAGAAGCTCAGCATGGCAATTTGCTGAGGGGACAGCTGAGGCGGGAACACACCTCCCCCGACACCTGCTATCCCTCCTATGCCACCAACACCCCCCACACTCCCGCTGGAAGGGGGCATCTGCTTCAGCACGGAGCCTGGCACCTGGAGACACACACACACACACACACACACACACACACACACACACACACACACAAATGCATAGTGTCAACACAAATATGCTGTTATTACTAAGAACTGGGATTATGTTTCATATAATGACCTAATTTCACCCTGCAGACTCTTCTCCACTCTCATAATTAAGACACAATCAGTTACCTACTCACTTGCGCCAGGTCATGTGACTCTCCAGCAACAAGTCATCCACCAGGACCCTACGGCTGAAGAATTCTGCTTGCATGTGACCCAAATGAACAGGAGGGTGGAGATTAAACCTTACTGCTTCAAAGTGGAAGGGAAAAGGGATTTCACAGAATCCGGAGGTTAAGGGACCTCGCAAGACTTTTAAATTCCACTGGGAAGTAAATCCAACACCAACGGCTTAATATAAAATCCCACCTAAAAAGGTGGAATCATAAAACTAACGTTACTCTGAGACATTAATAAAAGTTATTCTCTCCCATTTCTGACCTCCTTGGTCACTTTAAATACTTTACTAAAGTATTATTCAGGTTTAGAGTGACACTAGGGCTGGGCGATGAATAGAAAATTTATTGTCATCAAAGTCTCTGACCTATATAATTTTTCCCATGTCAATAAATTCAGTAATAAAAAAATGAACGTGATACACACGACAGCCCCATCTAGTGGACGCATTTTGTTTCTGCGCATACATGTAGCTATCGTTTATTTATCATTATCAAGGTGAACTCCTCAATATACCGTGATAATGATTTTAGGCCGTATCGCCCAGCCCTACTTTTGACTTCTGTTATCTCCTCATGTCCATTGTGTCTGTGGAGGGAGCAGATAAGGAAAACAAAAAAAAACATCTCCTGTAACTAGTTAAACATCAATTTATGATCATTTAAACAAAAGAATAAAGTTGTTTTTATTTCTCTTCAATTGTTCTCTCCTTCAGAGGAGGTCACGCTCTCCTGTAAACTTCTCCATGTCCCTAAATAAAAGAGACAGATGATCAGATCCTAACAGCCGTTGTCACTCAGACCCCCTCCCCCAAACTGGTTCTCCCAACATCACAACACTCGGTCTGATCCCGACTGAACCACAGTTTTTTAGCGCTTCTTAAAACACCAAGGTGGAATAATAACACATCTACAGTGTCTTGAGGTGCGACCTCCTCTCCTCTATTGAGCGAGCAGACACTCGGCCCATCTCTCTCTCTACTGTCCAAGTGCAACTCAACCCGCCCAATTAACAAAATTCATCGGCCCAAATCAGACTCAGCTCATCAGGTTTACTTGGTTCGGGTTCGGTCTCAGGTTAGAACTCCAGCGCTCATCCCTGATATGTGGACATCTCTCCTCTGATTGGCTAACAGCAACACGACTCTACCACTGACTCTGTTTGCTCTGCAACGTTGATGTTTTATCTCCACCAATAACACAAGCCTGGAGGAGTTCTGCTGTGTGGTGGAGTAGCTAATGCTAACGGTTAGCTTCTACTAGCCCAGACGTTCTCTGCTGTTTCCTGGACGCTAAACCAACAACAGCCTTCCCCGTCGTGAGTCAAGATGGGTGAGTCCATGAATGTTCAGTGACAGTGTGACGTAGATCTGTCAGGATTTTCTAATCCTAGAGTTTCACCGTCTATTTTTTCCTTTCCTTGACAAACTAATGATTGACCCCAAAAACCAAATCTCACACATCATTTGCTGAATAAATAATAAAGTTTATAAACCAATATAGATCAGACAACAGGACTCTTGTACCTGAGCAGACAGGAACTGATGAGGCACTTGTGCTCGCATCCCCGGGGACTGATTCATGGGCGGGACACTCTGTTGGTGTCTTGAGTGGGCCATCCCTCCTGTACTTCCAAAGATACTGTGACCACCCTGCAATTAAATGCAGAAAGAAGGGTGTTAACAGAACACAACTTCAGAGACACACGCGACAGAATAAATGTGACATAAAGGGACAGAGAAAGTTATGGGTTTTAAATAACAATAAAAACTACAACAACTTGGTGGAAAAACAGCAGGACAGGAACAAAAGGAGCAGTCATCTTACTTGTCTAAAGGGGACAGAGTGGTTGAAGAGGGTATGAGGCTTGCAGACAATGGGTGGTGAGTACAGAGAGCAAGGACCCTCCTCCCCAAGGCACCCATCCTGATTGATCAAATGCAACGTCTGTCACAGAGACAGCCATTGGAAGACCAAATTGAGTAGGGGTGAAGGGTGTGGGGGGACAGAGAAACAGAGACAAGACAGGAAAATGGAAAGAAAGAGTAGAATCACAAGAAATAGTGATAAAGAGCAAAGGTTAATCTAGACAAAGACGTAAAAGATGAATAAAAGTGAGGCATTACCTTGTCATAGTAAGATCCTGCATCCACTGGTGTCGTCTCTTTGGACCCAGGAGGGCGATAAATCATTCCCCCTCCACCTCCTCCTACTCTTCCTACTTTCCTCACGTCACCATTGTAATCATTCATTCCCATGCCTCTTTTCTCAGCTTCCATCTTCTTCTCTTGAAAAGGACCTGGACCCAGCTCCATGTTTGGGCTGCTGGGATCATCATTCTGTCCAGGAGAAAACGCCACAGTCACCAACAATATCTCTACCGTCGTGCAGAACACCTTAGTCTGACTAAATGTTTAGATTGTCACTAAAACTAAATCAAAGCTCCTTTTTACCATAAGTCCCATGTTAGAGAACTGCCTGTTGAAATGACTCATCAACGAGTCCCCTCCAACAGCCTTCAGAGGGCCCTGAGAGAAGAACAGGAATCATGATTTCACTACATGTTCTTTAATGATAACAACTCCTGAAGGACTTTATCTGAAACAGGTTTTCACCACCAGGAGCACACCTTGTTGCTGGCTTTCTTTACAGCTTGGTTCTGTCCCCAACCTCCGTTGCTTCCCTGTCCCCAAGACGAGCCGCTTCCCTGGGAGCCGGTGCTGTTCCACATGCCTCCTCCTTCCTCCTCATCCTCCCAGCTTGAGTGGCGAGAGGCTGCCACTGGGCTCTCCTTCTCTACCCAGCCATCTTGCATAGACTTTGATCCTGAGAGTCACAATGAAAGAAGATTATTTTATGTTTTAGCTCAAAAGGATGTAATTCCATCCAGTTTAAAGTGTTTCCCTCACCGGATCTGATTGTGTTTGACAGAGGATTTCCCCAACATGCTGTCTTCCCTCCAGTTTCATCAGGGTCTCCCCAACCTGTGGGGGCATCAGTTGGTTTTCCCCAGGCTGCCGTGCCGTTGTCCACTGGTGGACTGGATGGAGAGGTGCCCCCCCAGCCTGATGGATCTAAACACAAATACAGATAGGGACACTTTGGCCTACTGTGGTCTCGAACAGTGTTTCAAATGACAACGACCACAGAAACAGACATATATTCACTCGGTGGTAAGAATTCTCTCAACTATCACATAAGACAAATTAAAAATATGTTTACTGACAGGCTTTGATGTCTTTTGGAGACATTCAGTTTTTTTTAGAACAACTCAATAGATGATTCTTTCCCATGAATGCAAAACGAAGCTATAATTTACCCATAACAGAGATTTTAGAAGATCCGTGACCGGTGTTGGTGTCTCTGGTAACTCCGAGTCCTGCAGGCTGCCTGCTGGGTTGCTGCTGCACGGGAGGTCCCTGCTGCTGCTGCTGGGTCTGGGTCTGCTGCTGGGGCTGACCCTGGCTGTGAGGCTGCTGGCCAGCAGGTTCGCTGTTTTTATCCCACAGGTTCACCGGCTTGTAATTGTAATGGGTTGGGTCACCCCATGCTGATGTTCCATCGTCTACGTCATTCTTCCTGCTTATAGACTGTGGTGAGGGCTCTTCCCAGCCACTTGGTTCAGATCCACCTCCTGCTGCTCCTCCTCCGGAGACACCAGGAATAGGTCCCGAGGTCCAGCCTGAGCTTTGGTTCTGTGTCTGGGCTTGAGAGATGAGCTTCCTCCCCCCGCCCCCTTGCATAGCCCCCTGGTCCAACGCTTGCTGCAGCTGTTGATGCTGATTGCGGGGCTGTGATTGTTGCTGTTGCAGTTGTGCCTGTGGGCCTGAGAAGGAGCCCGACTGGCTGTTTGGCATTTGGTGCATTTTGTTTCCCCCACTCCAACTCTGATGAGGTTTGGACCCCATTCCCCCTACCCCGTCAACCCCCCCTGCTCCACTGCCTCCTCCCCCTGTGCCCCCAGCTCCCCAGGTCCTACGAGGTGCACTGTCGTCCCAACTCCTCCAACCACCCACACCTGAATCCCCCCCTGAGTGTCCTCCATTCCTTCTCTCATCACTCCAACCCCCTCCACTGCTACTTGATTTGGACTCTTGCTCCAACCAATTTTTACCTGAGCCAACCTTCGGTTCTGCTCCCCATCCGCTCCCTTCACCACTGCCTCTTATTTCCTTCCAACCACCCGTTTCTTTCTCCTGCTGACCTTCTCCCCAGCCTCCGCTGACCGAGTCACCTTGCTGCCCAGTATCACCCCATCCTGATCCCTTTTCTCCTCTACTGTTGCCTTTCCATTCCTCATTCCCCCAGTTCTTGGCCTCATGGTCATTTCTTCCCCCCGCCCAGCCTGTAGCATTTGTCTGCTGGCTAGGTGCATGTGCTACCCCTGACCTCATTCCAGGAGCACTTGTGGTCACTGGCCCAGACTGTGAGACGCCGTGATTCCTCATGTTGCTGCATGTAGGTGGGGGAGCTCGCCCAGACAAAGAAGCCCCGCTACTACTGCTGTTGCTGCTGCTGCTCTCCCACCCTTCTCCTGAAGACCCAGTAGAAGGAAGGACAGAGGGACTGATCCCTGGACCCACACAATCGCTGCTCAGGGTCCGAGGGCCACTGGAGTACTGGTTAGGACCACCAAGAGAAGCTGGGTGTTTAGGCGGCGCGGATGTATGTCCACCTTTTTTCTGTCCTGCAAAGTCGTCTACATCCCAGGATGTGTTTTGTCGAATTTGTGTTTGGCCCCACCCAGAATTGGACAGGACTCGAGGGTCTAGATCAGACCGATTGAGCAGGCTTTCTAAGGCAGCTTCAGTTGTAGGTGCCGGTCGGCGAGGACGATTACCATTAGGTCCACTCTCATTCCTGGAATTTCCTCCACTAGATGAAGACCCTCCTTGTGCTCCCTGTCCTCCTGATCCATCACCCCACTCTCCTGCCTCACATTCTCCTTTCTGATTGTCCCAGGCTCTGGTTGTAGTGGTGGTTGTTGACGAGGACGAGGATGTAGCAGGCGGGTTGTCTGCTGTGCTACCTCCACTACTGCTGCTATTACTACTGCAGGTTCCCATCTCATCACCTCTTGCAGTTGCTCCGCCAGCAGAGGTTCCACCCCAATCACCACCAGAACCCCCTCTATTGCCTCCAACTCCTGATACTCCCCATACTCCCTGAGATGCCCCGGAGGTTTGACCATTATTTCCCCCATTGTCAGCACTTCCCCAAGAAGTAGCCCCACTAGTGGAACTGGGAAACCCCCAACCCGAAGCCCCTTTGTCCACATCTGCAGCTCCTAAACCTCCACTTCCTCCACCCTTCCATCCATCAGTCCTTGAGGCACCCGTTTTGGAGTAAGAAGCAGGGAAGGAAGGCTGGCCTCTCCATGAAGTGGCAAGGCTGGGGTCTCCTGCACTCATCCCGCTTCCTCCCACTCCATGGTCCATTACTTCCCCCCCTGTAATTTTTGGTCCCGCTGATTCACTGTCCCATTTTCCCCCTCCCATTTCTCTGTCTCTGGATTGCATTTGGTGAAGTTGGTGCTGATGGGTGTTTGACTGATTCACAGATATAGATGGGTGACCCCCTGGCACCCCAGCTGCAACGCCTCCCAGCCCCAAGGAAGCAGAGTTGTTGGCAGGCCCTCCAGAGCTCTGGTGATGAAAGGAAGTCAAACCTTCCCCTGCAGCACCGGGGCCATCCTGCTGCACCAGGGCAGGCCAGGCCGAAGGATTGGCATTTGGACTGAAGTTGGCACCTGGATTCCCACTGTTACCATCAACAGAGCCACTGGCATCATGGCTCCCTGGCACAGCGGAGGCTTTGGAAAGTGAGGAGGGCTGCTGTAGCAGAGACCCAGCAGCAGCTACTGCAGTACCTCCTCCAAGATGACCCTGGGAGGCAGTCGTCCCCCACGCCACGTTGTTGGGCGACTGCATACATTCACTGGGCAAAGAGAAAGAAGAAGTGGGTGAGGACTGGTTGCCAGAGGCACTGATGCTATTCACAGGCATTCCGTTGTTGCCACTGTTCCCTCCATCACTGCCAGGTATACTAGGCCACTCCTCTAGATCATTGCCATCAACAATGACCTTCTCCCTGCCTTGAGAGGAGGCCTGGCTGCCTGAGCTGGTCCCCCACATGGAATTTGCATAATTAGAATTAGTTGTAGAAGCAGCAACTGATGAGGTGTGAACCAATGAAGATGCAGCCATGCCAGAATCTGCAAGACACACACAGGGTAAAAATGTATTCATGAAATTATATAAACTATCTGAAGAATGAACAAAACACATTTTAGAATGGCTTTCGTTCCAAATATGTACACTTTGCATCACCCGTCACAAGGTAATGGTGACAGATTGACCATGTAAAGTCATAGTTTGCCATAAAGGGCTTCATTTTGATCTTGGTGTCTTGAACAAGCAAGTAAACAAAAATGGAAGAAACTTGGGATGGAGCCTTCAATTTCTGCACAACTGGTCAAATATAACATATGGCAAATGCAAACACTTACCTGAGACAGCAGCCATGTTTGGGCCATCCCCTCCCCCTCCTCCTCCCCCACCCAGCAGCATGGAGGACAGTGGTGGCTGACCCCTCTTCAGTAGCACTTTATGGTCCTGCTGGCAGCGAAATCGTGGCGGCACCTCTCTCGGCATGTAGCGCGAAGCCTGTTGAGGCGTCTGAGCTCCGCCCCCGCTACTCGTACTGGCGTTTCCAGCAGCACTGGGGCCGCTCGTGTTGGAGGAAGAGCTGGTGGTGGAGGTGGACTGTCCGTTGGCCACTGCCAGGCGCTTAGCATTGTTGCCGCCCTGAGATGGGGTGGCAGCACTGCCAGGGCCTGAGGACGCTGGGGATGGAGAGGCAGTAGGGGTGGGTCCAGGGCTGGGGGAGGCAGAACTGCTCTGAGTGGCAGGAGACTGGGCAGAAACCGGCTTCGTCAAGTCTGGCACTGGAGAAAGGGCCATGCAGGGAGAGAGATTTTTGAAAACATTAAGGTAAGCACAATTTCAGACTTTTTAACATGGACAAAACTGTCCCTCATTCTCCTCCACCTCTTCATGCGCTCACCACCTCTAAACCCACGTTTCCCATCATTTCCATTCATGAATAAAATGCTTGCTGCATATCTTTATACTCCTCCAGTCACGGGTGAAGAAACGTCTATATTTTCACAGTTTTTCCGCAAGGTATTCTTCAAACTGCTCCGTGTCTGCCGCTAGATATCTTCGACCCTCTTTTTCTATTTCTTTTGAGGGGGCAATGGCGGTGCTGTTGCCGAATTTAAAGGATGCCGCATCCTGGCCAATCACAAGCGTGCGTCTAATTTGATGGATGTTTAGAAAAGTGGGCTCAACTCCGTCCGTCCTTGCAAGCCTGTTGAAGAGCCCTCTCAACAACGGATAATGGCGTTGCGTGTCTGAGTACCGACGTAGACGGAGAAGAATCCAAGCTTTCATATAAAGTTACATTTACAAAATGATTATTGCAGTCTGTCAAACTCTTCAAACACTTAGTGGCTATGTCAAAGTGGAAAAAAATGTAATTTTCTGCTTACCTTTGTTTTTTTGCTCCGTGACCTAAGTTTAAAAATACATTAAAAAAAATCATTATTAAAAACATGAATGAACTGGAAAACGTTCAACTTTTAATAGCACATAACCTAATGAGACATAAATCTGATTACACATAAATGCATAATAAAAAACAGGATGTGAAATTAAGCTCGTTTAATTTGTTTTCATGAAGACACCACCTTTTAAAAACCTTATTTCACGACTACAGTTAAACATTCAGAATTTATAATCTCCAGTTAATGAAAGTTGGGTTAAATAAGATAAAGAATCAAGGATTTTGCCTAAAAAGGTTAAAAATATAATTTAATTTTAAGAAGGTTCAATTAAGGAAAAGTGACAGAATTCATCTTGTACTTTTAAAATGCTCTTGATATCAAATAACATTACTACAAAACTATCAACTTAATTTTGGGGTGTTGGTCCAATTTAACACTAAGAATAGTTAATTTAACACTAAAAGAGTTACATAGTTGATATGTAAAACTGACATGAGAGTTAAAACCACGTGTTAAAAAAGAGTGCTTCCTAATACACTCTGTAGGTGTAATTTTGGACAACATAACTCCTGAAAAGCCAACTCTGAACTCCCACAGTGGCTATAACAGAGTACGGTAACTGCAGAGTTAATTCACAGACTCCACCCCTTTATTCTAAAAGTTGGACTGGTAGCAACCGATTGGCTGCAGAGAGCTGCAGTGGGTGAGGTGCATTGTGGGTAGTCATGTTTTTAGGTAATTTGTTCTATTTTGGGGTGTTTATTTTGGGGGGTTTGTGTTGTTCTTAGTTACTAATTTGCTCACTGTTGCAAATGTGGTGTTACTTGTTGTGTCATGTTGGCACCATAAAGGAGGCTGGTCACAGGAATGGCACTGCTGTGCTGTTCCACTGTCACAATAAAAAAGTGCTGCATGGTTCACACACTAAATGCTCACGACTCTGCTCCTTGTGTTCCTCTCTCACTGGCTGTCCACAGTCATGAGGTGTACAAGGCATGAGTTAGCTGGTGTTTTTCATGTGGCTGTTACACAGCAGGTTCAGCATGCTCAAATTAACACTGTCAGAGATTATTTCAACACTTTTAAAGTGTCTATATGGGTTCACACCAGTGGGAGTTAATTTAACTCTTTTTAGAGAGTTGGTACTTTAACTCTGATTTAGTGTCAAAAACCAACTCTTCTGGAGTTGAAAATTTAACACTAGTGTTAGAGTTAATACACTGCTCACAAAAATTAAAGGAACACTTTTTATTGGGCCTGGCATGAAATCAATTAAACCTGTTTGATAATTTTCTGGTTGATTAAGCAGCTGAGGGCATTGTTAATCACTTTCAGCTGTATTGGTGTTCATGGACTTAACGACAGGTGCACTAAAGTGGCAACAATTACAAAACCCTCAAAACAGGACTGGTTTAACATGTGGAGGTCATTTCAAGTTTCTCCCTCTTGATCTTTTTTGGCTGGTTTTCCACTCGTGCTAGTTTTGGCTTGAGTAATTATCTCTACTGGCAGCATGAGGCGATTCCTTAACCCTACAGAAGTTGCACAGGTTGTCCAACTTGGATACGTACTGCAGGAGTTTAAGGTTGCTGTAATTAAACCTCTACCTAAGAACCCTTCTCTGGATCCAGATGACCTAATGAATTATAGACCAATATCTAATCTCCCATTTTTATCTAAAGTCCTTGAGAAAATAGCGGCCAATCGAGTATGTGAGCATCTAAACACTAATGATCTGTTTGAGGAATTTCAGTCAGGTTTTAGAGAGTATCACAGCACTGAAACCGCATTAGTGAAAGTTACAAATGATATTCTCACGGCCTCAGATAAGAATCTTGTGTCTGTTCTGGTCTTGTTGGACCTCAGTGCTGCTTTTGACACAGTCGATCACAATATTCTCTTAGAAAGGCTTGAACATGTTGTAGGGATCAAAGGAACAACGCTAGGCTGGTTTAAATCGTATTTATCTGACAGATTTCAGTTTGTTCATGTACATGAGAAATCTTCATACTCTAGAGTTACTTGTGTACCACAGGGTTCAGTACTTGGACCAATTCTTTTCACTATATATATAGGGCTGTGCGATATGACGAAATGTTTCGTCTGTACGATAGAAAATGTCTATCGTTTAATATGAAGCTCTATCGTTTACACCACGATACGGCGTTTTACGGCAGTATTTTACGTCATGATGCCTTACGGCATGTCCATGCACGCGCAGCGCGCCACGCTAGCCATGCATAAACAAACATGGAGGAGGACGGTAGCGGACGCGGTTCAGACCAGGGTAATTTTCAACAGGATGACCTGCCAACCCAAACGGAGGAGTTTGTACCTAAAAGAGGGGAAACTTCTGTTGTATGGATGTGGTTTGGGTGTAGGAAGGCCGACGCGGACCAGAAAGCAGTTGTTTGTAAAGTTTGCCGGTTCCCGGTGCCAACAACAGACTCCAACACTACAAATGTATTTTATCAGCTGCGCAAGAACCACGATAAAGAATACAGAGAGAGTCAACAAGCAAAAGCCGTAAAAGCAGCGTCGAGTGGTAGCGTAAGCGCTCATAACAAACTCCAGACACAGACGCTGCAACAGGCGTTTAGCCGTGGCGCACCATATAACCACAGCTCCCGCAGATAGAAGGAGATCACTACTGCAGTTGCCAAGCACATCTGCAAAGACATGGTTCCAATCTACACGGTCGAGAAACGTGGGTTTGGTGAGTTGGTGCAAACACTTGCAATTTTATATTAACTATGAATTTAATTAAAAGAAACAATGCCATATCGTTATGTATATCGTTATCAGGATATAAAATGAGCTATATCGGGATATGAAATTTTTGCCATATCGCCCAGCCCTA